>JNBR01000023.1:12787-25601 GCA_002081595.1 Achlya hypogyna
CTCGGCGTGACCTTGCCTCGGGCTATCTCGCCGGCGTCATCTGGGCGGTCGTGTCGCACCCGGCTGACTCGGTCGTTTCGTTGCTGGCCAAGGCCGAACACAAGGGGAAATCTGTGCCGACCATCGTTGCCGAGACAGGCCTGACCAACCTCGCGACTCGCGGCCTCGGCTCGCGCATTCCCATCATCGGCACTCTCACTGGTTTGCCATGGTGGATCTATGATGCGTTCAAGTCTGCGTGCGGCATGGGCACGACGGGTGGTATTGCCAAGCGGTAGACGCAATCGTGTATGCATGAGCTTTGTCCGTAGATCACGAGCTTAATTATTCGGCTGAAATGTTCACAGCGTTGATGCCGTATTTGTTTGCATTTATGGAGCGCTATGTGTTAAGATGGAGTGGCCTGTAAAGGAACATACTGGTGGAATGCGGACACCCAGACATTATCATGCGCATAAGGCGTCAAAACCATGTCCACTCGAAAGCAACACCTCACGCTCAGGGCATATTTAACTAGATCGGCGAACGCAGCATATTTTCAATCGACTTTGCGTGCATCCGCGGCGGAATACCCTGTTCAGAAGCCGTGGTACGTCCGCAGGGCGGGGCGCAGGACCGCTGGCTTGGACTTGGCCGCCTCTTTGGCCTGCTGCGCTGCGTGGGCCTTGGTCGCTGCCATCTTTCGGCGCACCGCGCGCGCAAACTTGCACGACCGAAAGGCCCGAAAGCGCCGTTGGATGGCAGTTGCCGCCGCGTGGCGCTCAGCCAACATCTTGGTGTGCGCGTTCTCGCGGTGCTGTCGCGTCGGAACCGGGCCGCCTCCTCGCTGTCGCAGATCTAAAGCCGCACCTTTGCTACTCATGGAAGCGACAGAGAGGTTCTGCCGGCGCAAGTTGTCCAGACGACCTTGGTGACTGCGAACGCGCAAGTCGTTTTTAATCTCCTCCACCGTCTAATTAATGCGTGAGGCACTATTGAGTGACCGTGGTACCTGATGGCCGTCGGCGTGCGTGACAAGCACGCGCTGGTTCGACGAGTTGGCGCACTGCCCTGTGCCACCCGAGATGTGCCACGCGTTGCGCATCATCAGCTCAAAGTAGTCGTCGCCATCGATTGACGCGCTCACCGCCTACCCCAACCGTAAAACTGCACCATAAAGGTCCAGCGCACCGCGTAGTAGGCGGCAAATTCGGCGGGCGACACGGTGCCGTCGCCGTCGCGGTCCCAGTTGCCGAGAAATTGCACGAGCGCCTCGCGCTCTGAGAGCCGCCCCGCCATGACATCCGGGTGGCGGCTCACGTCATAGCACGCGCGCAGGTCGTCAAGCGTGACGCGGCCGTCGCCTGTTTCGTCCAAGAGCGCGTACGCTTGGTCCACGAGGGCTTGGCGGCGGGCGTTAAGCTGGCCGCGGAGCCCTGTGAGCAGCTCGTCGAAGCTCACAGCACCGCTATGGTCTGTGTCGAGCAGCGTCATGAGCTGGTCCACTTCGTGCAGGTGGATCTCGATGCCGTAGGACTCCAAACCCGCTTTGAGCTCGTCTTTGGTAAGCTTGCCGTCGCTCCGTTCCGAGTCCCATAATCGCATGACTCTAAACATTCGTTAATGGCCCTCGCACACAGTCAAGTTAGAGGCACCGCTGGACCGCATGGATGCCTGCCGAGCCGCCGCGAGTGATGATCTTGGCTTTGAGCCGCTCGAGGACGTTACCGGTCGCGCCTTCCATGGCCCGCGGCGGCGCCCCAAAGCGCGACGTGAACTGCGCATGAAGCCCGGGGATGTCGATCATTTCAGACCCTGTGGATCATGAGCTACGCAACGCCGGGCACATGCAGTACCGCTGACAGCCAGGGCGCGGGCAATGATGAGGGCGTCGCGCGCCGACAGCTTTTTGTCCCGGCGGCCAAGCGCTGTGGCGAATGCCTTGAGGTGCACGCGCTCTTGGCCGCTGCCGAGAACACGGTTGGCGCCGACGCGGTGCGCGAGTGCGTCGATGGTACACGGCGGCTCGAAGAGCACATGTCTGGCATATGCGAGTGGATCTTCGAGTCGTTGGGCAAAGGCGTCAGCATTTCCACTCGCCGAACGTGTCCGCGGTGTCGACGTCGCCTCAACGACGCGCTAGTTCCACTCGGCACTGGCCTTTGTGCCAACTACGCTACCTGGTTGCCATCGGCGTCCTGCACGAGCACGCGCTTGTTTGCGGAATTTGCGCATTGCCCGACGCCGCCTGGAATGCGCCAGGCATTCCGCATCATGAGTTCAAAATATGCATCATCGTCGATCGACGCGCTAACGTTCTGTTCAAAACTACGATGTCAAAGCTACATGAGATCAAGTCCACCAACCTGATAGTAGTGCTCAAACTCGGCGAGGGTGACGGCCCCGTCATTCTCGTCCGTGTCCCACTGTTCCATAAAGGCTGCAAGGACATCGTCCGGCGCCTTCTCGCCCGAGAGCACCGCCGGGTGCTTGGAGACGTCGTAGAGTTCGCGGACGTCAGCGAGGGTCACGACGCCGTCACCGTCCGCATCGAGCTTCTGGAAGGCGAGGCTTATCATGGCAAGCCGACTTGGAGCCATTGGGCCTCGGAGAGCAACGAGAAACTCGTCGAAGCTCACGGTGCCGTCTCGGTCGCGGTCGAGAGCACCCATGATCGTATCGATGTCGACTGCGGCACAGTCAACGCCAAAGTCCCGGAGCCCAAAGCGGAGCTCGTCACGGCTAAGGCGGCCATCGCGGTTGGCGTCCAGCGCGCGCATCGTGCGCGCGATCGTGTGGATACCCGCTTGGTCCCCGCTCCGACCCACAAGCACCGCCTTCACGCGGGCTAGAAGGGCTCTACGCATGGAGCCCTCAGTGCCCGGGCTCAGCCATTGACGTACACTGCGCCGTCCGTCGGGCTTACGGGCAAGGGCTTTGCACCGCCGGATGCCGGCCGCGCCGAGCGCGGCGGCGTGTCATGTGTTGCTTGGTTGGAGGCTCGCGTTGCTGTGCGGGCAACGGCGCAGCTACCTGTACGTGTCTCGGAGAGATGCGAGCGGGCCGATGACGCCGCGCTGCTGGCCGTGGCGGGCCGTGGTGTCCCTCCTGTACTCGGCCGGTATGTTCTCGCAGTGGCTGGCCGGGCAGCCGACTTTGTTGCGCTCAAGGGCCGGCCTTGGGCGATAGCTTTGGTGGCGGCCGACACATGGGTGTTCGCTGTCGCTGGCCGCGCTAGGGACTCAGGGCGGCCACAGAGGTCTTGCGAGCGACCACTGATGCCGGATGTGACGCTGCTCGAGCTCCTCCGAGGGGCTAACTTGGCGCTCGAGAGTCGACCGACTCTGGGCTGGAACTCGAACGATACACGGCCTTTCGTGCAGAGCCACTCGCCAAGCGGCAGGAAGCCGAGACGGACGTTGTCGCCGCGGTCCACGGCGTCGGCGACCGCTTGAACGACAGCGGCGACAAAGGCGGCAACGACCCCGCGGTCGACCCCGGCAACCGAGGCTGCGTGTGTCAAACTCAACTTCGGCACGACGGGCACCTTGTTGGTGGCAAACGCCACGTCCGTGAAGATCACCGAGCCGTTCATTGGGACGAATGCCGCAAAGCGCTCAAGCCGCACGCCCTCGCTGCGGCTCACATGGTGGCAGATTCCACTTACAACGCTCTGCCAGATCTGCACCCCAGCCGGCAGCGTTATCCCGGGCGTTGCTTGGACGGCGGCCTGCACGAAGTCAGCCGTCACAACGCTGGCGCGGGCTTGCATGACGGTTTTTAACCGCTTCCACAAGTTCGAACTGCATCGCAATGGGCAGCCCTAGTAAAACGACTACAGTAGCACCAATTCCTTCTCCTATCGCAGTCGTAGCGTTGATTCATAAAGGTTATCGGAGGGTATCTCGCCGAGAGAGCTGAGGCTGGAGGCGTACCAACCGCCGGGGAAAAGCAACGTAGTTATGGGTGAGTGCACAGGGAAAGGGCAGATAGGTGACGCAGTTGACCTCTACGGACTGCACGACCCACACCGGCCGGTGCCAGTCGATGGGATGGAACTGTGTTCGCACGATCGTGCGCAGCCGCGGAGATTTTTTCGTCGGCAGCTGTGATACCGCTGAACATGTCGACGCCGTGTCGCTCGCGGTGTCGTCGCTCTCTGGTCCCAGCGCTTTGTGCTTGAACCACGCGTCGCGGACGTCGATGTTCTTGGGAGCGTGTAGTTCACCCGAGAACCATTTTGAGCTTAGTTCCAGGAGGCTGCACTGCGGCATCGTCGCCAAATCCAAAATGAAGCACCGTTGCCTAGAATAGCTCGGTTTGATATTGATGAGCAGGCGAAATGGAGATTCCTATCTCAAACATATATGAGTTAGATTGTACAATTCTCACCGGGTTTCCATTTGCCTATATTGGCGGTACATATCATGTAGTACAGCGGTAGATGAGGCGCCAAAGCCTGCCAAAGTATCACTGCCGTTCACCAGCGAGACTTGATCACCCAACACCAACGAGCTGGTACTCTCCTATCCCACCTCATAGTTGAGTCTGCCTTGAAAGCACCGGCATCGAGAGAGATCAAATATCAACGGGCATTTCATTTCCATAAGCAGTCATACATCCTTTTGGTGTCCACTAGTCATTTTCAGACTCGACGAGGGCCGCGCGAAAGCGCGCAAGAATGCGGTACTGCTCCGTCGACGACACATCGCGAGCAGCTTCCAGTACCGCGGGCACAATCTTATCCGTTGGCGAATCACAGGCACGCACAAGCGACTGCACAAAGTGAGGGGCAGTCTCTGGGCTCGACAGTAAGCTCAGTGCCACTCCAGCCGTATGCTTCGCGTTTGGTGGACGCTGGGCTAGCGTCAACATCAACACCTTGGCAGCGTCAGTGCGATGGCGCTGCGCGTGCTTCATAAGCGTGGCGAGCTTGCCGTAGCTCAGCATCGCTGACTGCACCAGCTTCAGGAAGAGCGCGCCATCGACAATGCCGACCACGGTGAGGTCGTACACGGATTTGAGCGCCGCCAGCGAGAGCTTGGCTGTCTTCCATCCCGAAATGTCGAGAAGCGTTGCAGTTGCGGCTGGGGCAACTGCCGCCAACTGCACCACGGCATCGTAGCCAAGCGGAGGCACCACGTACTTCAAGACGACTTCCTGCACAGGTTCGGTCCATTCAAACGTTGAAATCACAGCGGCAACGCAATCAATCAACGGCGCCAGCTTTGGTTTCCGCGTTTTGCTCGTTTCCCACTCGTCGTCGTCTTCCTCACGCGGGACAAGCGCGGCCGCGGTGGCGTCCTTTCCCCATCGACGAAGCAACGCCAATGCTGCGTCTTGAGCGTTCAAGGTCACTGCGCACGTCACCGCGGTGACAAGTTGGGGCACCGTCGGCGCTGCACCAAAGGCGACAATTTGAGCCAAAGCACTTTGCGCTGAAGCCACATCTCCGGCTTCGATGTGGCTTCGGACGAGCGCGAGCACGGGCTCGATGCCCGCAATCTCTAAGGCTCGGGCGCGAGGCCAAGCAACGAGAAGTGCCTCTCGGTAGATGAACTCGACGGACGGGCCTTCGTTACCCATGTAGCCTTCGATCTTGCGCTCGACAGGCTGCCGGCCCTTAAAGGCTCCTCGAACCACGTTCGACTTGACGTCCAGCTTGATGGGCAGTGACACGGGCTCATCGCGCTCGTTGACCCACTGCTTGACTCGTGTTTCGGTATCGAAGCCTATAACGTCATCGCTCTCGACCAGCGGCAGTTCATCCTCCATGGGCTTCTCGGTGTCGCTGCTGTCGCTCGTGTCCTCGTCTGACACTTTACGTCGCTTCCAGCAAACACCGTCAGCCTCAGGATCAACCGACACCGACTTTTGCACTGTGACCAAGTGCAGATCAAGCAAACCAGTCTCTTGGAGGACTTGGACGACGGCGCGGTCACGGCCCTTGAGCATCGCAAACTTGGCGCTCATGCTCGTGTACTCGTGATCCAGCGGCAGCACAAGCATATGCGGCTCTGTCCAGCGACCTGCGACAACACGGGCGCGGCGCACAGCGTCGGCGTTGCTTGGCGGCACCACGTGCACGTGCGGAGCATCAGGCCACACGAGGTTGTATGCCAGGACGAGACGGTAGCCAGCCGTCACCGGAGTGACTTGGTGGTGAACGTCGGCAAAGAAGGCCGTGTAGTACATTGCGTTGGCGCTCTCGGGTCCGTCCAGGCCAAAGTGCTTTCGCTGGTCTTGGTGTCGGAGCTCCAGATGACCACCCATGTGCTCAGCCGGCAGTTGAATGAGCAGGGTGCCAAACATCCCAGGCTCCTTCTCCGTGTCTTGGTGCTCCAGGAAGAAATCCCCAGTCTCGTACAAGAGCAGCTTGTACAAGTGGGCTTGGACCGGCAAACCCAACCCCATCTTTTCGCATGCCGACTGTGCCAAGACACCCACAGCCGACGTCCACTGCGGTGAAAGGTGCACCTGCGCAGCAACGGCCTCGACCGACCGGCGTACCGTCGTGCCCGTGACCGTGTGCGTACCGCGCCCAAAGGGCGATTGCGTGCACACCGTCTTGAGCTTGGCCGCTTGCTCGGCACAAAGAGGAAACGCAATGCGCCCGACGCCGTCCACGGACAAGCACGAGAGAGGAAATGTCTGCTCCAGAAGCCCACCAACAGCGAAAGTGCCTGAGGTGACGACGTCGCGCAGGATGGCATGGAAGGCTGTCGGCACATCGAGGCTTGTATCCACATCAATGGTGGCCAGCGGAGTCGCGTTGTCAGTGGGTGTTGGCGTATCGGCCCGCGAAGGGCGGGCCGTGTCGAGAAGATGCATAGCAAGTGGTTTGCTCATAAATGTAAAATGAGCAACCTTGGCATCTTGTGTCCGTTGGCCTGTCAAACACGTTGGTGGCAACGGGGAAATCCAACGACTAGAGTTCTTTTTGTTAAAGTGGTGATCGTGCGAAGGAGTGCAAGAATTGGCTTGGTGGCGTTGATCGATAAGGTTGGTGAGAAAGGTGGTGCCCCGAACGGTGGCAAGTCGCGAGTTTGGCGAGTACCAGCCTATTTCATCGGGGATAAGTGCTGGACTATCAAGGTACTCTTTGGCACTTGTTGAGTACAAGAACACTCTAATCAACAACTTTGATTTTGTTTGGTTAATCTATGGTAGCGAGAATTCATAACTGTGTCTCCACGCTTTCCACTGCTGCATTTCATCATCGAGCAACAAATACTCGCGCCCCCGCACCATATATTCGTAAACGCAAAATAGGAAGAGCAGCACGACGATGGGTAAAATGTAAATCGGTACTTGAGGCACAACGACGCTGCAGAGAAAAAGACCAAGGGCTGACCGGAACTGACTTAAGTCCTTTTTTGAAGCGACCAGATCGTCAATCTTTGCAGTCGCAAGGCTGACAGCATCGTCTTTGGATGGGTGCTCGCCCGCGACCGATGTGTCGATCGTCCTCGGTGTGAAGATCCAGGCGGGGGCAAAATCGAACCACAAAGTTGCGTACACGGCAATGAGGCTGCCGCAAGTAAAAAGCACGTTGACCATGCGCGAAGATAGCAAATATGAAATGTACCTCGCTCAACAACAGCTTTGTAGTCGTGCTTACATCAATCAGTATCAATATCATTTGCTATGGACGTCAAGACTTGCCTTCTATTTTGACGAAAGTCGTACACAAACACTGGAAGTGCAAGCTCATTGGATGTTAGGCGACTCCTGATTGTGCTTCAAATATTGAAGAACATCCCCAATATTTGAGTTAATTGTTAACGTTACTTGGCATTTACTTGTTGCACAGCAGGTATAATTACTAAAAACGTCTACATTCTCAGGCCCTCGACAACAATTTAGCTCTCGCGAGCCTGGTAGAGACGTCTTTTGACTCACATGACCAAAATTCAAGTTTCCATCAAGTTTCGCGTTGAGAGCCGACAGTGTGCCTTCAAATTCTAAAAGTTGAAAAGTAGATTTTCTCAGAAGTCGTGCTGCGGACGAGTGCCCAACGGCGATTGTGAATACCAAAAATGTGCGATGGATCGACGGCACACAACGATTATTTTCCGCTTTACGCTGTCGAGCAAAAGCGAACTGGGGCAGTTGAGTATGCGTGAGTCAGAAGATCACAACACGCCGGATCTGCAACACCATCAGGTCCATTGCCACTTGAACAAGGTCGGAGAAGTTGAACACAAAATCAATGTGATTGTCGAAACTCCACGCCGAGAGGATCTATATGCATACCACTACGACCGCGCGACACGCCACATGTATAGCTTTTTGCTCGCGATGCTGCTAGCGGTTCTGTGCAATATCGGTCACCTGAGTATCTCAATCTATTTCGTCTCAGTCGTGCATGCGGCCCTTGGAGTTCGCCACAAACTTCAAATGCGTGCGGTCGACCACGGGAACGAAGAAAAATGGGTGTTGTGGCACCCAACTGCACGAACTCGGGCACTTAAGTACACAATCAATTAAGAATTGAAATGAAGCCGCTCTTACTGTTAGTTCTATTTGCTCGACACAAAATCAAAGACGGCATCTGCACAATGCTACGAGTAACCGAGCAGTTTAATTCTTGAGTAAAGGCACATAAAGGATACTACTAAAATGCTCTTGGTAGGCCATACTGTGGTTATCTATAAGTAGCACATTTATCCGACGGATATCTGCAAGTTCATTAATCACTCAATGACAACGACGCTCATCGCTATAGATGCTCTCGATTCCACCAAGACTAAAGCCCCGAAGGACCGCGAACGCAGCACGTAGCTCTTGGCGACTCACAAAGCAAGGTAGTTCAGGAATCTTCCCCAAACCACCTTGATTAGCACGAATAAACATTGTATTTACGTAATATGTTAATTTTTGCCCCACTGTATCCTGTCGTCAAGTTGCATGCTATTTATTCTCAGGAAGCCAGGTACTCACAATCTCCATGACTGCCACAGCGTAGTAGAATTGTTAGCTAATTAGAATAGCTAATTAGAAGCCCAGGTTCTTCGCTCGAAAGGCGGCTGTTGACTCAAAAATTCAGTTTATCCGGTATGTTGTCTATCCCAGATAATTTATCGTCAATCCCTGTCATAAATAAATCAACACAACTGCGACAGAAGCGATGGAAGCATCAAGCAACGTCGCCTTGAGCATAAGCGTCGTCCTTCTCGCTACGACATTTGCCGCTAGAAACGCGCCGATGCGACGCCTCACTGAGACCCCTATAGACACAAGCACCATGGACGGCCTACCCGACATCAAGGCCGAAGTGGCCAAAGTAATTGATCGCTGCTGGATACAGTCCTTCTACCACATTGACCGCTCCTCACGGCACATGCAGTGTTGGTACTACGCGATGTTCCTTGAATTATACGCCGAGCACATCCTTGTGACGGTCGTGCTCCGCGCGGCCTTGATTGTGCACGGCGGGCTGGGCCTGTACCACACTGTCCATCAGAAGCGTATCGACCACGCACGAGAGCAGTGGGCGAAGTGGGAGCCGCCAGCCCAAGACAACTCGCCCTCAATTAAGCCTATCTGAGTCGTATATGCATTGGAACGGTCGTCTGTCCTTAATAAAATAGTGGAATGAAATGGTTATCAGTTAACCCAACTACTCATGACCATCAACCACCGCTACTGCCCAATTGCACAAGGCGGAAGCACGCCTTTTGCCGTAAGATCCTTGATGAGAAACTGGGCTTGAATCCCGGCGTTCGGACACCCTACGAATTGAGTCATTTGTCAGACCACGGGCCATAGCCAACCGCCGCAATGATGCAAAGCGACGACTAACTGGTCAGAGTGTGCGAGCACAGGCGACCCAGACGACCCTGGCTGCGTGTCGAGCATGTACCCAGCCTGGTTGGTAGTGCATCTAACGGTCATCATGATCGGGGTAACATTACAAAACCAACCCCGACAAGGTTAAGGAGGTGATCGTGCCGGGGCGTTTGCCGTCTAGAACTGAAATGCGCTTGCCGCCGCCGAGCGGGTACTGCGGAATGTACACGCGCTCATGCATAATGGGACCGGCAGCACGTAGCTGCAAGTATCTACAGCGGTTGTGAAGCACACGACTCATCCATCGCAGCAACCCCAGGCTTGGCGGGACCTCGTCGAGCTGGACGAGTGCGTAGTCGAACTGCGTTGACGACGCGAGAAGGGTGCCACCACGCACCACTTGGCGGCTGGCGCAGGCTCCATGAGCCTCGCAATCGGACGCACAGCTTGCGCCTTCGGCCATAAACTCAAAGAGGGTGTTGGCCGCATCGTCAGCCGAGAGCAAACAGTGCTGATTTGTGAGCACATGGCCACCGCATCCAAGAAGCCAGCCAGAGCAGAAGTCCGACCCGCTTGCGCGATTTGTGAGCAGACGCACCACCGCTTTCGACTTAAGCGCCATTACCGAGTCCACAAAGCACGCGGCGTTTCGTGAGTCGTCGGCTCCACAAAGCGATTCTTTGCCTGGCGGAAAGCGGTCGCTCGCACCAACACGCGTGCGCACGCCGTCAATTACAAAGCCGTAGCAGCCTTGCGACGTCGGTTCACGGGGTGCCGTACGCAGCTCCACCACCACTTGTGTCGAGTAGAGCGGCACGGAGAAGAAGGCACCAAGACCGTTGGATGCTGCTGTGATGCGTTCGGGCGTCATGGCACGCGACGTATTGGACGAGCGGGGCCGCAGCAGCAACACATCGTGCGGTGCCAAGTGCAATTTGGCAAAGTGCACTAGAAGCACCTCGGCAGTTGGCTCGTCTATGACGAAGCGGGTAACGCGGTGGGGTGGTGGGTACGCTTTCGCAGCACCACAGCCAAATGCGATGGTGCGGGGCTCCAGCGCCATGGGTGCCGCACTTGCCGCTTGCATGGAAAGCATGAGAAGAAGGAGGTACGAGAGCATGGCAGACGACAAAGGAAAATGTGTGTTCTCTTGCATTGAAACACCGTCAATAGGTGCTGCTCCATCAATGGTCGTACCCATCATGGAATTATGTGATGGTGGGCAATATCAATCACAACACAAAGACTAAAATCACACCATAACTAGAGGTAAACTTCACGTAGAGTCGCCTTCGTCGTCGATACATCGTCAATGGACATGTAAGCGTCGATAGTGTGGCACGAGCGCAGTCGGGAGTAAGCGACGCCGCCGCAGCCGACCACCATGAAAAAAAGGACAAGGAGGTACAAGAGCCACTCGTACACGCCGAACGTTGTATACGTATGGTAAAACACAAGGTCGCCCACAACGGCAAAGCCGATCCAGAACATTTGAAAGATGGGCAGCGCCGCCATGATGTCACCGACGGCGAATGACCGGTTCAAGCAGTGAGTCTGGGCTGCAACACACATGACAAGAGACAGCGCCGTGCCGTAAAAGCTCGGCTCCGACAAGCACATGTACGTGCCTTGGATTGTGTGGGATACCATCTCGACAGTGCACTTGCCAAGAAGCACCGACATGGCTCCGATGGTGCCCGAAATGGCAGCAAAACCCATAGACTTGAGACCAGCGCGCTTTGTTTGATAGATGCATGCGCCGAAGCCGAAAAGGAGAAGAGCTTGCAACGCCACGTACGTAAGGTACACTGAGGACTGAAATAGGGCCGCAAGCGCAGCAAGGTCATAACTACGAAATCCTGACGCGTGATGGCAACCGAGAGCATTCTAGCGTACTGGACTTCATCTCGCGACACCAAGGCGAGGAGAAGGACGGCACCAATGAGGCAGATGATGCCGAGTACATCTGTGGTATGTAGCGGCTCCTTGTTGATCCACTGCGCGAAGACAACGTTGGCCACGATCGTGGTGACGCCGCCCACGGCGGCAACCACTGCTGCGCGAGCAAAGCCGAAGGCGACGAGATCCCCCACGGATCCCAGGCCCACGAGAAACATACCCACCCACCACATACAGTGGTGAGTGTACGAAAAGTCTAAGTCGTGCACGGCACCGTCGGCCGCAAGCCTCTGGTGAAAATTGATGGATGGGGACGGAGCATGAACCTACCCGATGCAATTGCTTCTGTAGATTCACCCCATAGTTGGAGACGACGGCCACGGCAAATGCCTATGAGAGTGAGGTAGCAAATGGTTGGGGTGAATACATACGATGCCGCCACCGATGAGGTTGCTGTGGGTGGCCATTCTTTTAGGAGGCTTGGTTTCGTCGCGACGCTTCGAGCTACAAATAATTCCAATGCTTTTGAAACGTCGCGTTCCAGACGTTTTTTGACGGGCGGGAGCAGGAAGGTCGCAAAGAGTTCACAGCCACAAGCCACATTCGCGGCGAATTACGAGTGAATGGTTCAAAGTCCATTACAAAACCACAAAATATACCATGTGAATGAAGAAACCACGCGAATGAAGATAGTCGTGTCATATTTAGCTATGCTTGATCAGTAGATGGAAACAATGAGTAAAACATGGGCAAATGCTTGAACACACACTATAGTACTAGTGTGCATAGAGAGTTACTGTGGTGATTTCATAAGTCTGGTGCAATTTTTGTGTGGCTTTCACTCCACGATCCACAAACCATAAGCTGATTTCAAGGGAAAATGTCAAAACAGGGGTGTTTCAGAAAACGTGTGTCAAAACTGGCGACCAAATGTCAGAACAGGGTAAATCGGGGCACATTGGCCCTGTCACGAACAGACGGTAAAAAATGACAGATCAGGGGGGTCATTTTGCCCTTGTGCCAAAACTGGATAATATAGGATTTGTATACTGGCCACTGCACACTTGATCATTGTATGCCAACCTCCAGCAAGAAATAGTGTGACCTTGGATGCAAATTGCCTCGGTGAAGATCCATGAATTGG
>JNBR01000412.1:0-60221 GCA_002081595.1 Achlya hypogyna
AACCATGCCTTGAGCGGTGCAGCAGCGTTCCAAAGACATCCCAAGAGAAAGAAGAAGCGCACAACTCGCCGCCAGTTGCGGAGCTTTTGCATGTCTCTAGCTTCAGAGGCCGATGGCCCCAGCGGCGCGACTACTTGGACGCTACTGGTGCGGGTGGTGAGTGACTTCGATGATCGCACTGCATACGTGAGCTTAAGGACCATCTTTGGAGAATGCTCTGCTGCCTGTTTAATTCAAGGTGCAAGAGACGTGACCGTAACGTTAAACGAAGATGGCGTCGACGGTTGAAAGCCAATCTACAACCTTCCTTGGCATTCTGGCCTCCATGATGTAAGGTTAAAGAGGAGTTAAGAAGGCGTACTTGTATCTTGTCAAGGACGAACCCTGGCAATAGGTTGGCAATCGATGATTTCATTCAAATCACTCGACGGATTGGACGCGACAATTCCAATTAGCAGCTCTGGAAGGCTAATTTGGAGACGTTGCCGTAGTGCTCTAAGTTGGGTTTCGGCCAAGGGATGTCTGCCTCCTGATGGTCTACGTCAGTCCTCTATCGTACGGCGCGCTCCGTGCAGTGTTTTCATGACCAACAAATTGAAATACCCGTTAAATGTTTCTTGGGCTTCAATTAAATTGAAATATGTTAAACAAAGTTTAGTGGTCAAACTCAGGCTCGTGATTGTACACAACGAGCTGCGTGGCGAGGGTATGATGCTCAAGTTTCTCCCGTGTTCGATCCCTCTGCACCTTGCCGAACGTCGTCTTGGGAATTGACTTTGGCTGCAGGAGCGCCACTTTGATCTTGCGGATATCGTGATCGGCTGCCACGCGTTTGAAAATGGCCTTGGAGATGCTACTGAGAATGCTTTTGGCGTCGCTGCGCGATTTGACGTTCTCGATGAGCTCTGCGACTACCACCACCATGGTCGGCTGTTCCGTGTAGCTGAACACGACGACGCCACCAGGATGCACAAAGTCGGAGGCCGACTCAACGCTCGCCTCGACGGCCTGAGGGCTCAAACCGCGCCCGTCGACGAAGACCGTGTCTTGGCGGCGCGAGTAAAAGAAGAGGTCACCTTGGTGCATGAATCCGAGGTCCGATGTGCGAAAGTAATGCTTTCCTGAAGTATCGTCTGTCAGTGTCGCCTAAAACAAGAAACGTTGAGCGCTGGCGGAAAAGTAACTTTACCTGGAATCGCTGTCGCGTAAGAGTCCATTGCTGCCAGTAGCCCTCAGCAATGGAGTCACCGCGCAACCAAATCTCACCCGTGCACCCCTCGGGTAGAATTTTGCGCGTTTTGGGATCGACGATCCGAAGCTCACACGTCGGGCGGCCACTCGCCATGAAGAGCTGTGTGCCAGTGCCTGCTGCTCGCCGCGGGTCGTCTTTGGGCAAGAGTTGGACCCGACCATGGGCCTCGAGAATTGTCTTATCAACCAGGAGACTTCGTGGCGGTGCCCGCGCGTTGGCGTCGTTGGTGCAGACAAGGCAAGTAGCTTCGGCAACGCTGTACGTACCTACAAGCACGTATTGTGAGCTGAAGGTTAAAGGTGGTGGATGGACAATGAAACGCATTGGGGGCGAACCCGGCACCACTGAACATCTTGGCGAACCGTTTGAGGTAATCGCTGCGAATAGGTTCGGCACCACAGATGGCATGGCGAAGTGCTGTCAAGTCGAGGCCAACGGCAACAGATTCGGTCGTCTTGGTTGCCGCAACGAAGTATGCGAAGGCTGGTGCCGCTGTGACAGTGGCGCGGTACTTGGAGCACATTTGCATCCAGAGGACGGGATTCTGAACAAACAGCAGTGGTGAAAACTGCACCGACATCGCCCCGGTGAACACGGGCGCGATATTGAATCCGATGAGGCCGTTTTCGTGGTACGGTGGCTGCCAAGACACCATGACATCGTCGGCGTCGACAAAGTTCCACAGCCGGACCTGCGCACTGAGGTTACGGTGGGAGATAACCACCGGCTTAGCGGCGTCTGTTGCACCAGCCGTGTACTGCAGAAAGGCAATGTCGCTAGGATTTGCGTGGCGGAAAAAGCTACGATTGAATGCGACTGTCGGCGCCGCCTTGTCCGTGGGCAGCCAGCGCAAATGCGCGGGCCACACGACATGGCGCCGGTGCTTCGTGAAGCGGGCTGCAAAGCTGCTCCGAGTGCGCTGCTGTTCGTACGCCGTTGTGGTCAAGACAACGTTGGCCCCGACCTCATCGACAATGCGACGAAAGCGAGGTACGTCCGTGGGAAGGTAGTCGGTGTGGGGTGGATACACAGCGCACGCGATGACGCCAGCGTACAGACAGCCCCAGAAAGCCAAGACGAAATCTGCACCAGGTGGGTAGCACAGGATGGCGCGATCACCGACCCGGACCGCTGCTTGCTGCAGAAGAGTGGCAATGCGCCGCGCCTCGTTGTCGACTTGTGCGAACGTGAGCTGCCGGGTCTCAATGCCAGAGTTGTCGAGGAAGACGTAGCAGACGCCATCGGGCGTGCTTTGAGCCCGACGATGGATGCAGCCGAGGATTGTTGCGTCCAAGTCGTCGCTGGTCTCCTCAGGGATGCTCGTTTGACTCAGCGAGGACGACGACGCCTTGGATTTCGGTACAAGACCCGGAAGAGACTGCGATATAGCCGAAATCGAGAGTGACACCGTGGGTGCCGGCGATGGCGGGGCCTGGCTTTCCTCTAGCGGCGTCGTTGTCGGCGCTGACACAGAGGATGAAATCGATGGTGTGGAGGATTCCGACTGTGCGGATACAGGAGACGATGGTGCGGGTGAGGCAGCCGGCGTCGGCTCACTGGACGACGAGCGCAAGTCGTCCGATTGGCGGCATGTGGGAGAGAGTACCATTACAGGCCGCATGGGTGGTGACGCAGGTGCTGACACAAATGACAGCGATACCGTCGGTGCCGGAGATAAAGATGGAGTGGGCGCATCGATCGATGGCCACAAAAAGGTCGTTCGTCGCACGGCGTCGTCCATGGAGGAGCGCAGCACCACTGACGGCCGCGCCGGGGCTGCGGGTGGTGGCCGCAGAAAGCCGGGCTTGGGACTCGCTGGTGGCGAAGTGATCATCTGTGCAGTAGCGGCGTGAAAGGAAATGTGCGTTGAGTGCGGTCGGTCATTGCAGCGGTGACGCCGTCGCGTCGGTGACGACCGCGCCCACTGCGACCTGTTGGCAGCGGGTTGTCGTGGGACACCCGGGACGAATTACCTTAAGTAAGTACTCATAGACCAAACCCAGCGGGTAAAATACTGACGTCGAGATGTGATCCAAAACACAGGAATAAATGCCATGCCTATCACCAGTCCCGCAAGGATGAATATCAAACTGAATGGGGCGCCCAGTTTTACCTCCAGATGCAAGTTTTTAGCTAGATTTCGGACGCGTGGACATTGATTTCCCCATAATCAAGCATTGTTGGCGCCAGAAGGCGATGCTAAATGCTGCAAAGAGGCAATCACCTTGATGTGTTTGTACGTTTGGCGTGGAAGTGTTTAATGACGCCGATTATCACTAACAGGATGCATTTGACATGCCAAATGTAATGAGACGTAAGTTGTGGTAGAGGTCTTCGGTTTCAGGATAATTGATTTCTTATCCGCTATCGAGCGTCCAAAGTCATCTAGCGGTTCACTCTTTCTTTAAAGCCATGCAGCTGTATCGTATATTTAAGTCATCGATTTCAGTAAGAAAGCATGACTTCGCAAACGTTGTAGTATCGGGGGTGCATGTTCCATTTTAAAATTCTGGCAGATGTTGAAGCTGACAACTCATCCGTTCGACACAAAAAAGAAATTCATTGTTGAAATTATTAGTTTACTTCGCTATACTCCGGAGTACTACAGTAATTGACACAGAATTACAGTCATCGTGGTGGACGTTCGACTATGAACGTGAAGTGACGGTGCAACGGTCGCGAGACAAAACCGTTGTGGTTGCGCGGCCTGTGGATGGTAGGACGGGATAAAGTGGCCCCGGAGGGACTCGCCATGGCGCTGGAATGGAGCGATGTTTGCCAGTATTGACAAACCCTTCTGCGCTGTGGCGCAACGGCTCACGACGAAAGAGCGCCCTGATATGCGTGGTTTCTTAAAGATATTGCAGCTTGAAAGTCAACAAATAGTTTACAGTAGTCCTCACCATTCCAGTAGTCTGTAAGCGGACAACCATTTCCCATGGCATAAATGCGTGCACTTTTTCAAGAATTTGTTGTCTTTCTGGAATTCACGATTTTTCCACAACACTCGAAACACCTGAATGAAGGTCAAACAAGTCCTGCCACGACACTGGATTGACGCATGGTGTATTCATAATGCACTTGTCATCGCGTAATGTTCTACGCATGTGAGTGAAGGTTGACTCGGAGCAACTGCCCCATGTCTTCATAATTCAAAATCATGCAACGCGCACATTGCGAGTCTGTTTGTGGCATCGCCGCCTACGCAAAGGCGCGGCTGCTGCATCGAGCGACAACAGGTCGCACCGTCCACCGCATCGCACGCCACCAAGCAAAGGAGCTTGAAAACTACTTTGAAGATTTGCACCGAACGGCGCCTCAGCCCGTTGACGACTACGTCCGGTCCCAAGCCGTGCTTCTTCGATCACTTCTCAATAACGGCACCGTGTATGTTCCGGACGACAGAGACATCGACGACGTCGTGGCGCTGGGTCTTCCTGCTGTGCATTCGCTCCACGACCTCCCTTCCCATCACGTCGAAAGTATTCTGGCCCGCGACGGATCGCGATCGCCTACGCATCACGCAGTCGCCGTGCGACTGAGCAAAAAGCTGCGGCAACTGCAACGCGAAGCCAAGGCGCTCGGAGTGTTGGGGCTGCGAGGAGCGCAATTGTACCGACTGACCCCGGCGGAATCGAGCGCGGTGAAGACGATGGCCGAGGACCCCGACACGACAGACTACGCCAAACATCACAGACAAGCAGCACGCGACGTCATGCATTATATCGCACGTTTGGAGATTCATGGTGGCCCTTGCTTCAGTGCGAGTTGCCGGCGTCAATGCCGGCGCGATAACGCTGGCTGGAGAGCTTCCCAGCGCCGCAACTATTGGAGCAAGCCTCGGTCGCTAATTGACGATTACTCGGACGACCTTGAAGGGTGCGTCGACGCAACTGACGAATTGTGCACAACTTTTGGTGAGGATAGCGTGGATGAGCCACGAGTCGAGACCGAAGGTGACGAGGACTACGACTTTTGCAACGATGTCGACACTCTGGTCCCTGAAGCCACAAGTGGTTCGCACTGTGCTTTGAGTTAAAACAGCTTTCCCGTAACTTATACAGCAATTTACTATTAAGTTTTTGTCGTCGACGCTGACGGCGGTGGGGGTACTGGGGCGAGCGCTTGCCAATCGTCAAGGTGCCTAGAATTATGTTTTATTCGCTTTATGGCATGCCCACTGGCCGCGCATGCCGCCTGCTCAATGCGCTCTATCGTATTTTATTCGAAACTACTCGAGAGCGTGCTAGAGCTTGTAGTTCCTACCATTGGCGAGCTCGACGACACACGTTGTGCCCAAACGTTTTTTCTCTGACCTTTGAAAACCACTCTAACCTTGCATTGCATGACATCGTTCAGAAGCGTGTACAATTGCCGAGAAATCGAAGTTTCACTCCAATTGCCTGACTGTACTGTATTGGTGTTGTATGTAATTTTGACCCCAAGGAATCCTCAGCATCCAGGGGATCTTGGGGGTACGATTGATGGTCGCATGTGATATTTCACAACGACAACTTTACAACGATCAGGCTGCGACTGCAAGCTGGACGAAGCTTAAATATAATGCATGCAGTACAGGATATGGCTGGACCACCGATATGCTCAAAACCATGTGAGTGACGGTTGAGGTGTTGCTTGGGCTGGAATCTCACAAGTCGAAATCATGCAGCTATCGCGCAGGTCCAGCAACAACAAATTCGTGTTTGCACAGGTGAGGCTCTTGCACAAGGCCACAACGGGCCGCACAATCCGTCGAATCCATCTCTACCAAACCTCAGTGCTAAATGGTTATTTCAATAATTTGCACCGAACGGCGCCTCAGCCCGTTGACAACTACGTCCGGTCCCAGGCCGTACTCCTTCTATCGCTCCTTAGCGACGGTACCGTGTATGTTCCAGACGACAGAGACATCGACGACGTCGTGGCGCTGGGTCTTCCTGCTGTGCATTCGCTCCACGACCTCCCTTCCCATCACGTCGAAAGTATTCTGGCCCGCGACGGATCGCGATCGCCTGCGCATCACGCAGTCGCCGTGCGACTGAGCAAAAAGCTGCGGCAACTGCAACGCGAAGCCAAGGCGCTCGGAGTGTTGGGGCTGCGAGGAGCGCAATTGTACCGACTGACCCCGGCGGGGTCGAGCGCGGTGAAGACGATGGCCGAGGACCCCGACACGACAGACTACGCCAAACATCACAGACAAGCAACATGCAGTCTACTGCGGGCTATCGGCCGATGCGAAGTTGTTGGCGGAGATTGCTGTAAATGCATTTTAATTCGGCGTTGGTCACGACGCGATATCGACGACAACAAACAAAAGCAGCGCCGGAATTTCTGGGCGCGACGACACTACCCAATCGACGATTACACCGACGACATTGAGGGGACTATGGATGCCTTTGCTGAGCTGCGGAATGATGACGCCAGCGACGACTCGGACGGTGTCTCGGTCAACGACGAAGACGACCAAGATAACGAATATGACATGTGCAATGATGTCGCTTGCAGCACCATGGCAACCGACGTTGGGATTGCTACCAACTGCACCATAAGCTAAGGCAGTACATCGGTTCATTCACTCTACTTCGTCATACAACGACTTCAATTCCAGAAGACTGCTCTCAACCTCAAGCACTTAAAGGAGGACCGAAGACAGCGGTTGAGACGCCCCTGCAATACTTGGTGATCACGAAAGGAGCTTATGAGGTCGTCTATTTCAAGGTCTGACGGACGTCCTACTGGAAATAGAATAAGACGACATAAAGCTTTACGACGTCGCCAACGTATTCAAATGCTGCCCAGTATACTCGTGGGTGGCCGTGTCGCGCCATCGTCGCGACCCCGCGAGGCGTGGTCCCTGGCCGCCCCTGCCCCCACGAAGAATCTAGGCCACGGCGTCAGGCTCTCTCTCTTATCTCTCTGCTTTGCGGCGATCGGCGCCGTGTCGACTTATAGCTTGAGTCACATCGCTAACACTCCTGTCCATTTGGGCCTCACAGCCCTCGCGTTCACGTACAACCAGTGGCAAGTTCCGGTGACAACGTTACTGCAGGGTCGGGGGAGCTTCGTTCCGGGCAATTCTTCGAGCCTCGTTGTGCCCGCGTCGCTCTCGCTCAGTGACATACTCTTCCGTGCGTGCGGCATCAATGACGACACCTGTGCAGCAGGCGTACTCCCAACGACGAACCTCATCTGGACCCTCCTCGGCACCGCGTTTGCCTCGATTCCTGGCTTCGCCGACCCTACATTTCAGGACCCGACGGTGACTGTCCAGTTCAATCATATAAACAACCTCAATGGCTTCAACAAGCCAGCGGTGCAGTACTTCGTGCCGGGCCATGCGACAGCAATCACGTGCTTGATGCGACGAGCGTCGTTCCAAATGCCACCCACCGCCCGGCCGGTGGTTGACAGTCTCGCGTTCTGTTCCCCAAGAACGTACGACCCCAAGTGGGTTTGCGAAAACGAGGTTGCAGGCGACGTCCCGACGTACGTATTTCGGCTTGTTCACGGCAGTACGTCGTATCTTGGTGCGGTTGCACGCGGGGTTATTTACATGAATGCGGGAACGCCGGCCTTCCTCGTTGGCAGCAACACGTCGGTGGTCCTCGCCCCTGTGCCCATCGTTGATGAATACCAAGGCGGCATCGTCCAGGATAGCGCTCCGTGGGACGTGCTGCCCGCATGCGACTGCAGTCACTTCAACGCCGCGACCCGCCGGGGGTGGCTTTTGCAGATTCAGGGTGTTGTTACCATGACATGGCGCTGCACCAACGTCCTCGTGTCCAGCGCTTTCGTTCTCCTTGGCATCACATTGTACTTGGTCGTTGTTCAGTTCGTGTTTTTGCGTTGGAGCATTGTGTGCACTGTGCCCGTGTACCTGTCCAAAAACATTGTGGGCTTTACGATTCTCTTCTTAGCGTTCTGGAACAACAGTGAACTCCAGACGCTTACGACGTACATGGCCCACAACCATATTGGGGACTTCCCTTCAGGTTACTATTCGCTCTGTGGTCCCGCGCAGCTCGCGTCCATTGTTGGCATCATGACAAGCACCCTTGTCCAGATCTGGTTCAATCCACGCTTGGTAACCCAAACCTGGATTCTGGGCGTCGCCAGTGCTTTCAACTGGTGCATCGTTTTCTACCTTGAGGGGTTTGTGTTTCCGTACGCCAGTGACACTGTGCCAAACCCCTGCGGCCTCCCGGCGTCAACCAACTGCCTATTGTACACCGCGATACCCCGAACGTATTACATGTCGGCCATTGCTGCAGGCACCGTCGTCGCTGTCACCATTCTAGCCATCTATGCACACAGTCATTTCGTTTCCCAACGTGTATCGGTGCCAAAGGACAACTCCGTGCTGCTATACATGGGCATAGCAAACTTCACATCCATTGCCACCTCTATCGTTGGCTGTGCCATCGTCGACACCACCGGCGCCGTCGCTATCGACGAAGGTCTCTTACTTATCAAGAACATGCTCCACGCCTCTAACACCGTACTTACCCGCCGAACCAACGTCCAGTACGAGGTGTTTTACCGGCTACTTCCGCGTTGCCTTCGACATATTTTCAGTCGCACCGCAGGCTCCATGCTGGTTGTTCACATCGAGCACGGACGCATCTCGCGCACCTCGAGCTATAAGTACCTTCACGAGATGGATATCGATCACATGGATGAGGTTCGAGGATACCTGTACTGAGCAATCAACTAACGAGCCACAGAGAATTGAAAACGATTTTGAAACTTGTCATTAGCCTTCATCCATCTCCACACTCCACATTATTAAAGAGGGTATCGTACTACTTCAAGCAGTCAAGGCGCCGAAATCGCGGTCATCGTTGCATCGGTGTCTTCTAAACCAATTGAGTTCTTCGCTCGAGAAATAAATGGTGTATTGGTTTAGTGATAAAGAGGGTTAGGGTTCGTCCCAGTCACTGCCATACAACGCTGGCCCTGCCGGTCTCAATCGAGAGCCGAAACAGGCGCAGCACCTGCGTCCTGCCCCTCACGATCCCAGCCGCAGCGCATGTAGGTCCGTGACAAAGCCGGCGAGGTCGTCGTCGACCTGGTCGGCATCCCAGTCCGAGTAGTCGTTTTCGAGGTCGTCGAGCGTTCGCACCAGCACACCGAAGCGAAGGATGTCTTCGTCGTCTCCCGCGATGCCGCACACGTCCTGAATGAGCCGCGCCTTGTCCCAGCGCTGGGCTACCTTTGCTTCAGCAATGGCCCGGCGCACGCGGTCGTAGCCCGGAGCGTCGAGTTCCCCGAGGCGTCGAAGGACTTTTTTGTGGCCCTTGGCCGCGGCCCAAAGCACGCCTCGGTACGTAAATCCCTCGGTGCGGGCGGTGCCTAGGAAGCACACAATCTCCAGATGCCCAGCAGAAGCCGCCCAGTCCATCGCGCGAGTGGTACAGCCTTCGGACCGGTGCTCGTGAAGGTAGGCGACAACGTCGGCGTGGCCGCGATGGGCCGCCCGGTCCATCGCATGCGACGTGGCACCTTCGCGCCGGGACCGGTGCAAAAAGCGAACAATAGGTAGGTGGTTGTTGAAGGCGGCGGCATCCATAGCTGACGTCGTGCAGCCCTCCGTGCGATGGTCGTGCAGGAAGTGCACGACGTCAGCGTGACCATGACGAGCCGCAGCATCCATAGCAGCAGTGCTGCAGCCCTCCGCGCGGTGCGCGTGGAGCCACTGGACGGCCCCCAAGTGCCCATAGGCAGCGGCTGTGTCCATGACCGACGAAGTAAATGGTACCCCGCGGGCATGCAGCGTTTGCAACGCAGGAACGAGGCCCGACCGCGCAGCCTCGTCGACGATAAGCGGTGAAAAACCCTCGGAGCGGTGGGTGAGGAGAAAGTCGACCACGGCGGAATGGCCGTTAAGTAGCGCGCTGTCACAGGCGTCCGTGGTGCAACCTTCGCTGCGATGAGCATGTAGCCACGCAACGACGGTGAAGTGGCCGTTGGCGGCTGCCTTGTCCATTGCAGCCGGCGTTCCGCGCACGTCGCCGGCTGCGTCAAGCACCTGAAGGACGTCGAGGAAGCCACGGCCAGCGACATGGTCCCACATGCTCCATGATGCCACAGGCGTGTGAGCAATCTGGACGAGGTCTATGTTGGCGTAGGTACCGAGGTGCGCCAAGAGCGTGGCGTGGCCGCCGACGGCCGCAGCCAGCGCCAGCGCAATGGGCCGGTCAAGGTACGGCGCAAGATCATCGAGCCAGCAATTGTGCAATGCAATCTCATCGAGCTCTACCTCGTTTACACCCCGGTCGTCGGTGTCGTTAGGAACGAAGGTGCCATACGCATTTATGAAGGGGAAAAAGCGACGGACATGTCCAAAAAGTGTTTCGTACCGCGCACGCATGGTCTTGGACCGAATCATCATGTGTACATCGATGTGGCGCTGGCCGAAGTTGTTGGGCAAGGAAGCCAGATCGCCGGGCCAATCGCGCCCATACGCCTCCGCGATGACTGCGCGCTCGACAGCTGGGCTGTCCACGACAAGCCGTCCATTGAGATATTGCGTGAGCGGCCCAGCGTAGGCCAAGATGTCGTCCTGGAACGTCGAGTCGACAGAGTCCCACAAACCAACACTCATCATTGCCTTGCCTGTCGTGCTGTGCCCGTGGTTACAGAATGTTGTCAACAGCGTTTTAAACAGAATATTATACAGGTTTTGAACAAATTGTGGTAACCGCAGCCGCTTTGGATCCTCGCACACGTTTCGGCTCGCTGGAAGAGAACTGAAGCACACCTAAGCATCTTCAAGCTTCCGTTGCTTTGCGTATTGACAGCTCCTGCGGTGGTAGGGCGAGATCCAACTGGTCTGAGCTGTTGGCATAGTTACTGGAATGGATATGGCATCGCCCAAGAGAAACATACCGGTCGTATACTTTTTAATGTCTGCGTACAAGCTCCCCCCAAAGTAGGCCAGCGTCGGATTGCAATGGAAAGTTTACCAGCCTTTGCCCTTCTCGAAGATCAGTGTCCAACGTGTATCCAGCGTGCGACCACAAGGCAGACAGTGCTAAGCATGACTCTTTACAATATCAGGATCTCAACCTCTGAAGCTACGGCTGTATTTCTTTTGCGGGCATGGAGACATATCGGCTTTAGAACAACAAAACATGCACAACACTGGTCCACATAATCGCTTTCGTGAAGTGTGAAGCTTGACGCCGTGAAGTATGTCCTCTAGCAATGCTGCAACAATGCAGGTAGGATACGCGAAATTACACTAGCGACCGTCATATGCGCTGTGATTTTACAGAAACTTCAATGAAAAAGCGCTCCTTGAGACCGTGAGACTATCTCTTGGGCGATTGAAGAATGCATTTATCACCTTAAAGCCCCGTAGTCGACTGCATATATGCGCCCAAGTAAATGGTAACTAATTTCGACTCCGAGCTCCATAGCTGTTACAAAATGCCAGAGGCACTAGGCAGCAAGCAATGCTGCACTGTACAGCAATTTTTATGCTGTGCAGTTTGTTAGAGTCAAGACATGCTTAAACAATATGTAAGCTTGACTCGATTCTGACAAACTTCTTTAAATGTCAAGTGCATGTATGTGACACCCAGTGCAATCGCAACAGTCGCCACGACGATCTCACAACCGCAAACAACTTGGATGCGGATCTTGCTTTTCGTAAAAGCTAATGTTGCACTACAGTACATGACTGTCAATCGAAGCGTTGAACAACTTCATATCAACTGGAGCGAGTGCAAAACTATCCCGGGGTGTCAACTTTGCGTTTGCCGCAGCCACACGCAGTCACATTTGCATGGTATACTCTCTTTCGCATTGTTTGAATAGGATAGTTTGTTCATGATGGACAAGTAAGGTTGTTAACGACTGTTGAGTTGTTCGTGGTTGTGGACGTCACCTTGAAAAATATCGCTCCACATGGTTGGGATTCGCTATACGAGTACTACAGGTCGACCATGCAGCATTTAACTCCTTCAAAATCAACAAATACATGATGTCCAGCTGTGTCAACTGTACCAAAGCTACTTATCGGCGGGAATTTCAGTCGAAGATACCTGTCGACGACTGCGTCGTCAACGTTGTAGGGTTCGGTGGATCGTGCACACTCGTCATTATTCATTTGCTGCGACGATGAGCCCCCACACCATAATGCTGCCGCCAGCAAGTCCAAGCAATCAGCGATGTCAGTCCATCTTGGAGGGGAGGACTTCGTGTTCCCCGGACTGTTGTGCCGCAGGCAACTATCAGTCTTCGCTCGAGCTCAGCCACACAACTACAGCATCCGCTCCGCGCTCCAGCCTGAGTTCCACCGAGCGCACCGACGCGACAATCCTCGACCTCCTTCGACGTCGAGCGATTCAAACTCCGGATCGTGTTTGCTACATTTTCCTCGACGACTCCGGCGCCGAGATCCGGCGTCTCTCGTACGCGCAAATCGACGCCGAGGCTCGCCGCATTGCCACCGTTCTGCAGCAGCAAACCAAGACGTCTTTCACCGCCGGTGACCGCGTTCTCCTTTGCTTTCCACCGGGCGCCGACTTCATTTTGGCCTTCTGGGGCTGCCTATATGCCGGCGCCATCGTCTGTGCCGTTTACCCGCCCCATCCGCTTTATCTTCACCGGGATCTTCCCCGGTTCAATCGCATGGTGGATGAGACAGGTGCGAGACTGGTACTCACCAATTCGTCCTACCAGCTGCAGCGAACCCTTGGGTCGATCAAAGCACAGTTTGGGAAGCACCGGCGAGCAGTTGCGTGGCCAGCCCATGTCAAGTGGCTCTCGACCGACAAGGCGACGGTCGACGGCTTTTTCAACCCGACCTTTTACCTGCAGGCGCAGGCGTCGGACATTGCTTTTCTTCAATTCTCATCGGGAGCGACGGCCGACCCCAAGCCCGTGGTAATCTCCCATCGCAACGTCTTCGCTCAAGTCCAGCTCTGGACATTCGTCCAGAGCGCCGCCACCATGGTGTCGTGGCTTCCTCCTTACCACGACAATGGTCTCGTGGGCTTCAATCTGGCGCCGATTTTCACAGGTGCGACATCCATTCAGCTTTCGCCCCTCGGCTTTATCAAAAACCCGACGCTTTGGATGCAACTTTGCGCCAAGTACAAGGCCAAATTCACCTGCGCACCCAATTTCGCCTATTTGCTGGCGGCGAAGAAGACGTCGGCGTCCGTTGCCGCTAGCCTCGATTTGAGTCATCTCGAGCACGCCACATGTGGGGCCGAACCCATCCGCGGTGACTATCTCAAGCTCTTCGCCAAGACGTTTGCTCCCGCAGGTTTCCGTCCCGAGTTCTTTCATTGTACGTCCCATCTGTCGCCGATGCGTCCCCAATTAAACCAAAGCCTTACATTTCACGTAGGTGCTTACGGTGGGGCTGAGCCGACACTCGTGGCTTGCGCCTACAAAGGCCCCCGCACCGCTCCCCGGAGCCTCCTCGTGGACAAAGCCGTGCTTGAGTCCCACGGTCGCGTTCAGCTTTTGGCCAAGGACGACCCGCGGCGGGCCGCAGGCACAGGCACGTTGCTCTTCGTAGCGTGCGGCGAGCCAGCGCCAGGCTACGATCTTCGTATCGTTGACCCAAAATCCCATCGGGCGCTGCCCGAGGGCTACACAGGGGAGATCTGGCTCCATGGCGACAGCATCGCCGAAGGCTACTGGCAGCGCTGGGACCTCACGCGGCGACAATTCCATGCGACGCTCGCGGACGACGCGACGCGGAAGCACTACTGGCGGTCGTCGGACCTTGGGTTCATGCACCGTGGTGAGCTCTTCTACTACGCCCGTCTGCAAGACGTCGTAAACGTCCCTGGACGCAGCATCTGCCCGCAGACCATCGAATGCAGTGTCGAGGCGGCGTCGCCCCTGGTGCGCGCTGGGTGTGTCGCCGTATTTGCCGAAAACGGAGCCGTTGTTGTCGTGGCTGAACTCAAGGACGACTTGACGGTGGCTAAGGACGGCGACGCAACCAAAGTCAGCGTTTGCAAGCAGATCCTCGAGCGCGTGGCAGCCGACCAGCAACTTGTGTGCGCCAAGATCGTTTTGATCCAGCCACGAACGATCCCAAAGACAACGTCCGGGAAGCTTCAGCGAGGACGAGCTAGGGACATGTTTGAGACCGACGCGCTGTCGACACAGCACGTGTACACGCACGAGTCTTGACTTTACTACCACAACCTTAGAAACTAGTTTAATGCGTCGAAATGTCATTCACTAAATGCTGCTAACAGCCACGGGGTCAAAGGTGGATCGAAATGAGAAAAGGCGATGGTCGGGAGAGCTACATAGCAGCGGCTTGCATCGTACAGGACTGAATACATAGCGATGACGTCGATCGTCTCGGGTAACAGCACGGACAATGGCGCAAGCATCGCGGAAATGTTGCGTGTGGTCTCAGTTGGAGAATATGACACCGAAGTGTTGGTGGACCCATCTGGGAAATCACGTTCTGGTCATTCCTGCCAATATGCGTCGACTAAGGCGGCATTGCGGCACCTTCGATACACCAGCATGCGGTATAAGCGCTTGCGACGTACAGAACTCATTGTTGAAGCATTTTCATGGGATGCTGTGTTTCCCGTCGCGAGCCAAATTGTATTCCTGGGCACGCTGCCAACACAGTAGAAAAGAGATCCGTTCAAATCGACGCGAAAGAAACGGGACCTTTCGGGGCCCTACGACCAACAGCTTCTCCACGATAAGACATTCTGTTAAAGTTACCCAGAGAACAAGCACAGCACTTGTACCGATCGTGCAGTTATTTGCCCCTGCTGGCAACAGAACCATAGCCTGTAAATCGATTACAAGTGTGTGCAATAGATCCGTAGGCACTGGCCGCCGTGAGATCGTCGAAATACCATGTCATCTGCGAGCTCGGTGGCCTACTGGTTTCGGTTTGTTCTATTTGGATACCTGATGTGCTTAAACGTGTCGGACTGGTCTCACAGTTGCTCTGCAAGGACTCCTGGAAGCGCCCCCCACGCGAACCAGTCCCATGCAGGATGCCGTTTCGCCTACATTGCATGCCTCCACCGCAGAGTGAGGCCGCGGAAGCTTCAGCGACGACGCCCACTAAAAATACGTCTCGCCCAAATGCTGGCGTGATCTCCAGTTTCCAATTGCGCCATGCAAGCGCTGGTTCAATGTACCCTGATTCTGTGGCTCTCAACCATAGAGAGCACCCCGCAGTATGCAGACGTCACCATCAAACTCGGAGGTACACCCAGCGTGGTGAGCTCCACGGGATCCGCAATCACGACGGCTGAAGCTTCAAACGCCGGCCTCGTCTCTGAAACCTTTAGCACAATATCAACGCCACGGGGAGAATTGCCTGCATCTTTAGCAGCGACGCCGGCACCGCAGCTGCGCTTCTTGCTTCGAGCCGCTGGTTCTCCCACTTCAGCAACGACGACACCTTCCCCGATAACAAGGCCCCTGACACCTGCTCCCACATCGACAGTCAAACTTACGTCACAGGCTCCGTCAACAACCCCGAGACCAGTCGCACCCGTGCCAACGACGTCCACGCGCACGACGCCTCCACCAGCAACACCACGGCCCACTCCGCCGCCACCAACCACGACGCCAACACCGAGTTGTCCGCCGCGGTCACGTCGACCGTGGAACAAATCGATGAGCGCCAGCGACAAGACGACGTTCATTGCTGCCGTTCGGACGGCGATGCAGCGAGGCCTGTACCAAGTTTTTGTGCAAATCCACGCCGAGGCCATGACCAACAAGGAGGCGCATGGCACGTGTGTTTTCCTCTTTTGGCACCGACGCTACATCCTCGGGTTCGAGAACATGCTTCGGTCGCTCGGGCCACAGTTTGCCTGCATCACGCTGCCCTACATTGACTTTGTTCAAGTGTACCTCGACTACCAGGCTGGCTTGTGCAACAGCCTTCAAGAATGTGCAGTGGCGCTACTTGACCTGGGAGGCTCCACGAATGGCGTCTCCCGCCCGCAAACGATCTTCAACAAGCTGGTGGCCAGCGGCACGTGCGTTAAATCGGCGCCACTCGATGCATTTTACGACAACAGCACCGTGGGTGACCATTGCGTGTCACGGGGGCCATGGCTCTCGCGAGCGCCGCCAGTGGGTCTAAGCTTTGCCAACATCGTCGCCCGCCTCTTTAGTTTCACAGATATCAAGAGCATGTCGGCAGCAATTGAGAGTTTACCACACAACAACTTGCACAACACCCTCGGGGGGGCCATGGGGTCGACGACTGTGTCCCCTTCTGATCCCGTCTTCTTTCTATTTCACGCGTTTATGGACCTTCTCCACTCAGCCTTCTACCGCTGCCTCGTGCTGCCACAAAAGCTGACCGTCGACCAAAAGCAAAGCAATGTGGCGTCCTTCGAGAGCTGCGTAAGCCGCAACAACGAGCCCATTGGCCCCAAGTCGAAGATCCGTATGCAGTATTATACTGCGACCGGTGTGCTCATTGACGTGACAAACCCGGCATCGATTGTATACCCGTTCTTCGCGACGATACCCAACACGTACTATGAGCTGGCAGAAATCCCAGCATTACCCCAGAGCTATACGTACTACGTCTCGGGCCTTCTCACGCGTCTCTTTACGCAATGCAGCAGCGCCCGCGCGCGTCGTCTTGCAGCAACACAAGATCATGAGCTTGTCAGCGGATCGCTGTCCAGCATGTGTTCTTACCGAATGAATAGATTGCGCCGTACCGACCTCAAACGCTCAACTATGTGTCATTCCAGGACGACGTGACCAGGAGAGCAGCTATGACGAACAGCCCCGACTGCGACGCAAAAAACGAAATCATCAAAATGCTTCTCATGCACCACGATATGTGCTTGGCCGACATTGAGGACTATTCCCCCGAGTTCAAGAAGGAATGGCGCATTCAAGGCAAGAACGTTGTTGTGTGGGTAGTGATCTCATCGCTCGCGTAGAACCATACGCCGCGTTTACGATGCTCCGTAAGCTCGAGTCGGGTCAAGTGCCCGTGTGTATCAAGCATTGGCGTCAAATCTTGAGAAAGTATTTCCCATGCCCCCGGCCTCGCTTGCACGGCAAGCGAATACACAATCGGGCCGTCAACTAGCGTGATGCGCACGACTGAGCGTTGTCCGTTGGACTTCGTCAATGTCTGGGGTATTGCAGCTTACTACTTGTCGAGTTTCGAAACGTATATTATAATTTGGCCTACTACTTTCATCTTTAATACTTCCCGAGCAACTGGAAAATCAGTTGTGCTTAATCATTAATTAAGTGTATTGCGTCATTGTTTAGCAGCTTCGCCGAGGCGTACAAGACCTTCTTTGCAATAAGCGATAAGATTCTAGTACAATACCAAATTCCAACACAACAAGCGCAGAACATGTTTCGCAGTCCTGATGCACCGAACAAACGCATCTTGAAAGCAAGTCAAAGGCCACACACAGCCGTCAAAGCACGAAACAAAATATGGGCAAGGTCGTGTGAAAATCAGGTATTCCATCCTTCCAAATGTTGCACGACAATTCGTGCAAATTGGAAAACAATCCTTGATAGATAGATGTTTGTCCGTAAATCATGGTTCGACGTCAAAATTTGCGTAAATGAGTCATGATTTCGTATTTTATCGGCTACGAGAGAGAACGGGGATGAAGGAAGTCAATGCGTTGGTGCTAACAGTGAGATTCACAAGTGTGCGCGTTAGAGACAGTTCGTTTATGGTATGCTGCTGGATACCGATTATCAACACAAGGCGGTGATGCAAGTTCACTTGTGCTTCAATGCCTTAAGGTGGTAAGGTGGCCTCACAATTAAGGCCGAACATACCTCCCGGTCCAAAATCGTAAAGCCACACTCAGCAAATCGTACTTTGGTCACACGAAAGGCAACGAATTAACGTTTGCAACGCGCACTAAGTGATGCGTTTGCATTTCTTAGCCATGGCGTTAACAGAATCCAAAATAAAGTAGTAAATTATTAGTTGTATAAACAAATGAATTTAATATACATGGGGAATTAGCCCCTAAACCCCTAAACTAAAGTCATGGCGTCAACATAAACCATAATAGAGTAACATTTTATTGAAGATTATAACAAAAATATTTTATTTCTTATGTACACGGGGAATTAGCTCAGTGGTAGAGCGCTGGATTCCAGTCCCAGCGGCCGGGGGTTCAACTCCCTCATTCCTCACATTTTTATCTACCAGTTGATACCGATCGAACTTTTTAGCCAATCGCATCTCTCAATGGTTTGGATTGGCCAAAATGACCGCGTCCTCGTCAGCCAATTGTCGCAGTGCAATTGTGGATGCGCCAATCGTAAGCGTGTATGCCTAGAAAGTGCAGCCAATCAGAGACGGTTGTAGACTATCAATCCCGGCACCAATCGTTGGCGGGTATGCTTCCTGCCAGTCATATAAATAGCGGGCTTCGTCTACCGAGCGGATTTCTCCATTTGAGTCCATCGGCGCAAGATGGTCGTCTATAACTTCAAGAAGATTCAGACGGTTCCGCCGGCCTCGGACTTCGTCGACATCATCCTCACGCGCACGCAGCGCAAGACGCCGACGGTCATCCACCCGACCTATGCCATCTCCCGCATTCGTGCATTTTACATGCGCAAGGTCAAGTTCACGCAGCAGACGTGCCAAGAGAAGCTAAGCCAAATCATTGACGACTTCCCGCGTTTGGATGACATCCATCCGTTCTACGCCGACTTGATCAACATCCTGTACGACAAGGACCATTACAAGCTTGCTCTTGGCCAGATCAACACGGCTCGTGCACTGATTGACAACATTGCCAAGGACTATGTGCGCATGATCAAGTACGGTGACACGCTCTACCGTTGCAAGCAGCTCAAGCGGGCGGCGCTCGGTCGTATCTGCACACTGCTCAAGAAGAACAAGTCTTCGCTTGACTACCTGGAGGAAGTTCGCAAGCACTTGTCGCGTCTGCCATCCATCGACCCCAACACCCGCACTCTTCTGGTCACGGGCTTCCCCAACGTCGGCAAGTCGAGCTTCATGAACAAGGTCACGCGCGCTGATGTCGATGTCCAGCCGTACGCATTCACCACCAAGGCCCTTTACGTCGGTCACATGGATTACAAGTACCTTCGCTGGCAGGTCATTGATACCCCCGGTATCCTTGACCACCCCCTTGAGGAGCGCAACACGATCGAAATGCAGGCCGTGACCGCGCTTGCCCATTTGCAGGCGTCCGTGCTCTTTTTCATGGACATTTCCGAGCAGTGCGGCTTCACGATCGAGCAGCAGCTCAGCCTGTTCGCCAACATCCGTCCCCTCTTTGCCAACAAGCCGCTTCTGTTTGTCTGTAACAAGATCGACCAGATGCCGTACGCTAACCTTCCGGAGCACCACCGCGGCATGATCGAGTCGGCCGTCGCCATGGCCAACGCCAAGATGTTTACCATGTCCAACCACTCGGAAGAGAACGTGTCCGACGTCAAGAACTACGCTTGCGACGAGCTCCTTAACCACCGCGTGTCGGCCAAGGTCAAGGGCAAGAAGGTCGGCGACGTCCTTAACCGCCTCACGGTGGCTATGCCCGTGGCCCGCGACAGCATCGTTCGTGAGACGGCCATTCCGGCGTCGGTGCTGGCTGCCCGCAGCGAGGGCTTTGTCCCTCGCAAGACGCAAAAGCAAAAGATGAACGAGAACGGTGGCGCCGGCGTCTATTCGATGGACTACTCGGAGCACTACGAAGGCATGCTCAAGAACAACGAGTGGACCAAGGACGTCATGCCCGAGATCTGGAACGGCAAGAACATTGCCGACTTCATCGACCCGGATATCCTCAAGCGTCTCGAAGACCTGGAGCGCGAGGAAGAGGCCGCCGACGCCGACGCCGAGATGGACCAGGAGGAAGACATCGTTTCGGACCTCGACGACGAAGACAAGGACACGCTCCGCCGGATTCGCGACAAGAAGTCTGTCATGGTCGCAGAGCACCGCCAGGCGAAGAACAAGAACCGCTCCGCGGTGCCCCGCAAGTTCCAGCGCCGTACGCTTGACGGCTACAAGGCTAGCCTTGAGGCCGTAGGCGTCGACGCTTCGCACGTCGACCACGCTGCGCGCAAGGCCGCCAAGCGCGCTGACGAAGACGACGCCCGTGGCCGCAAGCGCACGCGCGACGAAGCCGGCATGGAGGACGTGGACATGGAGGGCGGCGACGACGAACCCATGGGCCGCTCCAAGAGCCGCGGCGCATCGGCGTCGCGCGCCGGTTCGCGCGGCCGCAGCCAGAGCATGGTGCCGCGCCGCGACGAGTCGGGCTTCCGTGACGAGGCCATGCAGACGGCGACGCTCAAGCTCATGAAGAAGCAGCAGCGGAAGATGAACATGATGGCGCGCGCAGGCGAGGCTGATCGCCATGCGACCCCCAAGCTCGCTAAGTGGCAGAACACCGGCAAGCGCGGCAACGGCTCGACCAACTCGAGATAAATGGCCCCAGCATGCATTTGTGTATAGAAGAAAATTTAATCAATCGTTTATTATTAACAACGCCATCTCTGAAAATTGCATCGAGGCGAGAATCGCGTCTGCCGGTCCCTCGCGCGATCGTATGTGTCTGGCGGCGGGCCAACTGCATGAGTAGCAGGCCGCGAGGCACTTCGCGCATGGCCACGGGCGGCGTCTGCGCGTCGTGGTACCTCAGCGCGTCGAACGCGAACGCGAATCACACCTGGTTTCTGTGTCGTTGGCTAAGTCGTGGGGCAGCACTGGCGGTGGCAGGAGCTGTCTTGCAAGCTCGCGAAGGTCGAAACGCAGCACGCTAGGCCTTGCGGCTGTGGCAGGCAGGACATGCCTCAAGTCCTTCAATGCAGAGGGATGGAAAGCTTTGCAACAGCAATAAGAAGTTGTTTTCTTATTGCAAATGGCAGTGCAACTAGACGATGCCAAGGCAGAGGAGTTGAGGTGGAAGCTACGAGGCTGTGAGGCAAAAGAGGCCTTTAATGATCGCGTGGCGCTTGAATCGCGAGTTCGAGAACAGGATTTTGCGGACGGACGACTTCCACACGGGCGACTTGCGCTGGTCGCTAGGCCTGGGGTCGGTATCGAATGCAGCACGGGAGTTCGGACCTCTCAAGCTTCCAATTGAGCTGGCTTTCGTACGCGGCTTCGATGTAGTCGCAGATCTCTTTGAAGGTGCCCTGTGCAAAGTGTGGTTGGGAGGGTACCTTGCGAGCAGAACCAACCTCGTTCTTGGGCATGGAGCGCAGCGCTGTGGCGATCATGTCACCGTACGTTGTGCTCAGCGCGGGCTTTCGAAACACTAGCGCGAGGGATAAGGTGTCCAAGGTTGTTGGCGACGATGTACGATTCTCGGGAACGGACTCCGGGGTGTCTTCTTGGCACGATGGACATAGCCTTGGGGTTTGAATGAGATAGTCGAACCCAGGCCATGCATGAGTCGTACCACGTTTCAGGGGTCGTTGTGAGGCCAACGCAGGGCATGTGGTACCAATTGGCCCGGTCGCTGCATGCCTTGTTGTCACATGCAATCATTTCTCCAAAGCTTTCGCCGTCGCATGTGCAATATCGTTTTTCCTTCCTTTTTGCTTTCTTGGCGGCGAGGTCGTCAGCGGTTCTGTCCCGGCGGCGCTTGATAGTCGATCCCGCAGTCTAGCTGACGGCGTCAGCGTAGCCACGAGGTGGTGCCCAGGGTACCTGAACGCGTGCTCGTCGTGTTGCATCTCGTGCAACTGCAGAGCCTTGTTTGCGGATCTAATGCGCAAATTCTGTCGTCAAAGGGCAAAGTCATAGGGCAATGTCGCGCACAAACGTGAGAAAAGAGAGGATTGTTTCTTCCTCGTCGGCCGCAATGGACACGGTCTCGTTGAAATGCCTGCCCAAACGATGAATAGCAATAGCTTGATACTCTGCTGTTGTACTTAGCGACGTGAATGGCCAGGTCATCCTTGGACACAGGTTTTGCGAGCGGCAATTGATGGTAATCAACGTAGCGCTGGAGCGTTGCCGCCTGGACACGCTGTAGCCGTCGCCATTAGCACAGAAAGGTACCTTAAGCCTTCCGAAGTCTACTGAGGGTTCGCCGGGGTATGTAGATGGCGGTGCGGGCATGACCATGGGTTGCTACAGCAAGGGAATCCGAAACTGTGTAAGATCGCGTTTTTTGGAATGCCACTCAAAACCTACCATAATTAATATCCTGGATACGCCCATATTTGGGCGGCTGCAAACACCACGTTCACCCACGGTGCATTTTCAAGCAGCCTTGTACATTTCCATACAATCGCGCATTAAGCGTGCTCAATTGTGTGCTGTAGGATGTGTGAGGTATTCGCGATGTGAGAGGTGCGATGTACTTTGTAGAGTAGCGTACTACGGCAATGTACCCTGGGCATTTGGGTGATTTCAGTCGAATCGTCTACCTTTGATATTTAATTGTCGAACCGCAAGAACAAATTATACTTATTTTTTGTATCCGTGATAAATTGGCCTAGAAAATACACTGCACGGATTCGGTTCATCGCTATTGCAAGCACATGGAGCTCGGAAGCTTCCTGCGGAAAAGATTACATTAATGTCTGAACGATAAAGATCTTGATAGCTACCCGCCACAGCATAGATGTACATATTGCATGAGGCATGAGGGCCGAATTGTTTTTCGCCGTTATGAGCGTTTGATGACTTACTTTATTTATTTCCAAGGTACTTCAATAAGCGAATTGATGCCTGACATTCGGCATCCTCCAAGTCGCTCATGGAAGTGAACCAGCCGCTGCTTGCTGGGTCGGCGCCCATGCGCATCGCGCGGGACCGCTGGCCCATGGCAGCATTCCTACTCATCATCCTTCTCTTCACGTGGGCCTCTTTGAAGGAAGTGGCGCTCGACGACGCCCTTGGCAACAACGTTCTAGTCTGGTCTGATTTGCATCCTTTGCGGTGATTCCATCTCCATCTAGGACGACATCGTCTCCAGATGCACCGCTCTTTGCACTGTTTGCAACGCCGCCAGTATCGTCGTCGCTAGTCGTGTACCTCTCGACGGGGGACTTACCTTGCCCATCGGGTGGGGTAGGCAACTCCCTCTGGCTCCACGCACCGCCGTCGGCGTCTCCAGCCAATGTCCACGCATCTCTCCGAGCATGGCTGCAGGAACATCCCCGCTACCTCAGGTCACAGGTAGAATATAGGCCCAGCCGCTCGTTCATGGTGCTAATGACGATGCAGATGTGGATCGCTGGCAGCGATGCCCCAGTGGTCGCAGGTGTAGCCGTGGAGGTTCTGGCCCACAACTTCAAGCGCCCTGCATCCTTCCTCGACCTCCAAGGAGTCATCGTTGTGGACTCAGCCCTCCGTCCCTGGGTATCATGCTGGCACGGAATGCTCCATCGTTCTCACTCTTCGGCAACCACAGGATTGCCGAGCAGCGCTGAAAAAAACTGCAGCGACGCCCCCGATGTCTCCAGCCCTCGGCACTCTTCTCGACGCGCAGGTTCGAGTTGCGCTCATTCACCGCGACCCTCAGAAGGCGACGACGCACGCAGCAGCCATTCCATGGTCACCTTCCGGCACTTGTGACGGCTGACACCAGGATTAGGTGGGGCCAGCGTGCGTTTAACGCGTTAAACGCCAGCGCCGATCGCTGCCTGTCTCTCGACTGTGCTGCAGTGGTCCGCAAGCATGCCAACCTGGCGTCTTATGTCGTCCAAGACGCGTCGACCATTGTGGAAGCCGTTGTCGCAGGCGAAGTTTAACGCGTCGTCACGGTGACGTGACGCGTTAAACAATCTCCAATGGCAAGTGAACTGTTTGTTTCCTTGGACCGCAAACTTCCCCAGGATTATCCTCCGTCAAAATTCAAAGGCAAAATGGGTTAATTAGGATTCTACTGCAAAGTCGTGGGTCTAAAACGCGTACTCGCTCGATGCATCAAAGTTGGTGCCGTTCGAGCCAGCACGAGCCGCGCGGTCTGCCACCGTGGCTTCTGGTTGAGCAGCAGATGGCACCACAGGCTGCACCACAGGCTGCACAACAGGCTGCACAACAGGCTGCACAACAGGCTGCACAACAGGCTGCACAACAGGCTGCACAACAGGCTGAATGATGGGCTGTTGTTCAAGTGGCTGGACGGGCGATGGAGGTGCATGGGCGTCGTGGACGATGTGTTCGTGGTGGGTTGGAGGATACAAGATTGGCTCCGGCGACGGCGTGAACGTTTGCTTTGGCATCGGGCGCGAAAATTCCTGTTCGACGTACGCTGGCGGCGCCCGCATCACCTCCGCGTCGGAAACGCCGTATGTGTGCGAACCGCGGCCAAAGCTACTGCCGGAGCCGCTCGCGCGAGAAGGCGACGCGTTGGATTTCTTGATGTGGGGCATCGATGCAAAGTCCATATCCTTGGCAGCCAAGCTTCCGCGTGGCACCTGCATGACGTCTGTGCCTGTCGTGTTGGCGTGGAAGACAGCGAGGAGCGCGTCGACCCAATCATTCATCTCGTGCTCCGTACCTGCGGCGATGAGGAGTCGGCGAGACGGCGCGTTGATAGCGATGCGCCAGATCGTCGAGGCTGACCCGCCTGTCTTCATCGAGTCTGCTGGCATGATTTCGAGCACGTCCTCGCCACAAGTCTTGAGGAGGATCTCGCCTTTGACCTCGCCGTCCTGAAAAGTGAAGTACCGCAGCGCCGTTTGCGTCAGTTCGAAGTAGCGAGGCTTCCAGTTCTTGCGCTTGAGAAGGCCCCCGCCAGAGCCCTTCTTGAAGAGCACGCCGGACTTGATGATGAGCTCACCGTGCTTGTTCGTGCGTCCGCCCGGGACCGCCATCTTGGTTGCCTTGTCGTGGCCGAGCAAATGTAAATGTGCCCAGAACTGAGGCGCATTTATTCGCAAGGCCATTGGGCGAGACACGGACGCTTTTGGCAACTTTTTTGGCCAATGAAACGTCGTCGAACGACATTACACGGGCGGGGAAAAAAACTCGTGGGGCAAGGTGGCAAGGCTACTTGCACGCAACACATCTAAACTATTTTACGTGTGACCTTTCCAGTCGACACGCGATAAGAGAAGAGAGCATTGGGCAGTGCTTGATCACTTGGAGCTAACCGAGCGTCAAATGTGGGCTGCGTGTGTCCGACTTGACAGAGAGTATTAGTCAATGAGACTAGCTTGGAATTGAGAAAAGGGGCAAATAGACTGCAACCCGTATCTGAATCTTTGACTGAATAGCGTGTGACTCTGTTTATTGAGAGGACTATTCGGCACTGATGGCAATTTATACCAGAAAGGAATTGTGTTCAGCGCGATAGCTTCCATCCTATACATGAGCACAGGAGCAACTAGGGCTCAGCATCAACTAGAACTGCCCAACAGCAAAGAGCAGCGACGACGGATCGCACTTTGTGACTGTATTTTCTCGAGGAAATGAACTGCAACGATATAACCCAGTGTTCAAGTTTGCGTGGGCGTAGAGGCTTCCGCGGCACAGAAGCAACCCTCCTGGTTTACACAGGACTAGCACTTCGAGAAATGGTTGCTTTTTGGGGTCTATTCGCGCTTCGCGACGACGCCTTGTGTTATGAATTATAGTCGCTCGCTACAGTACGACATCTCACTCTAATATCCTCGAAGCATTGAAAACTGTTGGCACTACATGCAAGTGGCGTCGACGGTGCACCTTGACTAATTAAAAACATTTCCATGCCTCGTACTTGCTTCTGCCCGTCCCAGACGATCTGCCCGGCAAAAGACGACGTCTTTTTACCGCCGCAGGCAGGTTTCCATGCAATCATTCCCGTGTTAAGCATGTATGTATGCCGTTCCGACTAACACTTACGTTTCAAAATCACACGTGGGCTATTTAACCCTAGCCCTGTACCAAATCACGACATCTAATCGACCGACAGACTGCTCAGGATAATACAGGAACTTCTAGTGACGGCCTTGGCGTCTTGAATCGAAAGTCTATCCACCCATTGAAACTAGATAGAAGTGCATTTTGTCGCAAAAAGTCCTAGTGACGCGGGGGATATGGCTTTGGGCAACGAAGAAACCTCATCGAAAGGAAGATGCAACATGTTTCACCAGTCGACACCTGTGGTCACAGACAAGAAGCGACGTCAACACGTCAGGGTCTTCTTAGTTGAAATGGCGTGCGTGTGGGACATAAAACCTTCATGTGGTTGCACTTGGTCAAGAGAAACGGCAGTCAAACGGACCATTGGGGCGTGATTCGGCGAGGTGCGTCCCTTGCGTCACCAGTCCCACCAACACTGCTTCAGTCTGGGCCATGGCACCTCCGGGTGCTCTGTCGTGCAATCTGGCATTTGTGTGTTATGGTGATCACTAGAATTCAATTCTACTTGTAAGACATATTCTTCAATAAGGAGTTCGACAGCAGACTGCAAACGCTGGACTCGGTATACTGGCGCGCCACCGCAGTCGAACAGAGTCAAACGATCCGTCAGCTTCTAATGAGCGGCACGAGGCGGCAAGTCTCCGACTAACGCACATCGGCTGCAAAAGGCGTCGCCTGCCTCCCCCACAGTCGTTGCAAGCGTTCGAGTAGGTGGGCCGAATCTAGGACCGCAAGGCGTGACCCTTCGCGTTCCTCACCTGGTGATAGCACTCAACGAAATCGTTTCAAACATGCGAGCCTGCCGCATCGACACTGCCATTTTCTGATGTCTCCCAAGGCACAGTACAACGCAAACGTTCTTCAAGATAGTCGCAAGGCAGATATCTATGAAGTAAGAACTGCGTGTGTTGGACAATGCCACCGCACACGCCAAACCCAGTGGTCCAATCTCAAACGGCACGCGGTCCCTTTCTCCATGATCGAGTTGCATTGATGTGGAAATGCACATATTTTACAATATTGCATATCGCGAGCACACAAGGGCGCGGTTGCGGGCAATGTTCGACATGCATCGCTTGTGATTGCGGTCGTCGCATGCCGCTCCACCCTGTCGCGCCGTTTTCGATGCGGCAAAAACACGGGGCAGCAGGCCCCACCAGCTGGCACTCGAGCTTCCTGGCCGACCAGATGCCTGGCATACGATATATATTACTGGTTTCCGTGCGCCCATTCGTCCAATATATTTTTCTTTTAGATTCATCAGGCAATATTGCACTCGCATGCGCGCCCTCCAACACCAATATGCCACGTGGTTGGGGTCATTTGTAAAGACATGCTTCGGCAAAGCTAAAAACACGCTATTTTCGCCCTACACACCCCGCCGAAATACTGCAGTTGCCATCACGCTCCATTCATGGGCCGCCCACCGACAATACGGAGGGGCCACCACTTGCACCGCCTCTTCCCACGCCCCGTATCCGGTCGCCGCTGTCCCCGCCGCCGGCATCCCGGCTCTAAACCCCCCCAACGGAGCACCCCACCCGCATCCCTGAGCTTCCCCCCAAGGTTGCGTGCATTTATCCACCCCCTCACATTCGACCAACATGCACGATGGGGATCGGAATGCTCCATGTGATTGTCGCAGTCCGCCCGGATACCGCGGGCGAGAGACTGCGCTGTCCGGATACCCCGGCACCAGCGAAGTGACTTGTATAGTGCACAACCCCCCGGGACATCCCGTCGACGCAAGTTGAACGTCGCACGAGCGATCCCGCAACAAGGTACCCAAAAGACTGGAATTCTCCACCAGTCACTTTTTAAAATGATACATTTAAATTGTAGGTTATGTGTATGGTATATGTATTATTATATTTTTTAATATTTAAAATGCATGGCACCAGCTGGCCCATCGTCTTGTTCTCGGTGTTATTAAAAAAATCGTATTTTTAATTTTTTGAAATTTCTAATGCAAAGAGACGGGGGCGACCATTTCATTTAAATATGGAGGTGGGGGGGTATAAAATAAAATACAAATCCACTTGAAAATTCAAACCGTCCAATACAGATTTCAAGATATCGTACCGAGAAGCTGAAACTGTCAGTTGGCAATTCTTGAAGCGGGGTCCTTTTAAATCGCAGGGGGGGTCGGGGGTATACACGCAAAAAGCAAATGGACGAGGTATACTGGGCGCAAGTGTATTCCGGAGATGAGGACAAGTCCCTCCTTCATTACTCGAATTTCTTTGTTAACCACAAATTTGGGCGACCCACCGCTGACGTGTGCCCCCCATCATCCATCCGCCGGCGACCGACAGTAGCGCCAAGGAGGAGCCCAGGAAGCAAGACCCACGAGACCAAGACAGCAGGTATGCTTGTGTGTGCGCGGACGAGCCCGGCGACGCGCGATTCGCCGTGGACCGCGGGTCCCGGCGGGCAGGTCGCCGGGGCGAGGAGACTGGAATGAGGCACTCATCGACGCGGGTGTAGACACATATTATGTACCCCGGAAGTGGACAACCAGGATCGGTACCCCGCCGCGTGAACCCGAATGGGGCCGGCGCCGTCGGCGGCGGCGTGCCGAATGTTCCGTCGTCGGTCGGGAGCGTTAACCCGATCCGTGATATGCGCGAAATGCGTGACCTACGTGGCAACGGGGTGAGCATCCCGCCCATGCAAATGGCCGCCCCTGGCGGTGCCAATGTTGGCGTCGTGAGCGTGGCCCAAGGCCAACCGAACATTGTCGGCGGCAACGCATCGCGTATTGTCGACATGCTTGAGAGCGCGAAGAACGAATTCGAAAGCGTGCTCCAGCAGCTCAACATCTCCAAAATTGAAAACATGGAACTCGAGCGCAAGATTCAGTCGCAAGTCGCGGAAATGGACCAGATTCAACAGACGCTCAAGGCCCTTGAAAATAACCACCGACGCCTGCGCCAACAGTACGAAGAAGACGTCATTCGCATGCGCCGGCAAATGGAGGGCGGCGTCAAGATGGGCATGCCCCCGGCCAAGCGCAGCCGCGGCGACGAGCAAGCCCCGCCCCCGCAGGCCATGCCGCCCATGAACCCCGGTCAGCCCATGGTTCCCGGTCGCTCGCAGCGAAGCGGTAGCCCTGTGCGTGTGGCACCCGCCCCATCGATGGGTCGGCCTGCCGGCCTCGACGAACGCGACCAGCGCGGCCGTGAGCGCCCGTCGCACCAGGGTCCGCCACCGATGCAGTCGTCGTCGCTCGCGCCCCTTGAAAGCAACAACCTCCACACGCCCACGGCCGGCCGCCGTGGGCCGATGCCCGGCATGCCGAGCTCACGCGACTCGGACCGCCGCGACGTCGTCATGGATCGCCGCGATCCCCAGGAACGCGACGCGGTCATGAAGGGCGACGACCGCCGCCACGGCCCACCGCAGGCCAGCGCGGCAGTCGGTGGTTCGTCCGCGAACTCGTCACCCGTCATGAAGAAGGTCAAGTCGTCGTCAGGCCCCGACGCCAAGTCGGGCTCCAAGGTGCCGGCCGCCGCGCCGTTGCAAACGTCGCCGGGCAACCAGAAGATGCATCATCTCAACAACCAAGACACGAACGAATCGACAGGGTCGGTGACGCCGCCACCGTCAACCGCCGTGCCAGGCAACTCGACACCGTCCAACGGCGGCAACGCGGGTTTCAGCGGCACATCGAGCAGCGCGGGCGGCAGCTCCAAACAGAGCAAGGTCAAGTGGTCTATCACGTACTCGAACAAGGGCTCAAGCACGCACTTCCCGGAGACGGAGCGTCCCACCGTCGAGATGCACCACACGCTCGACCACCAGAGCGTCGTTTGTTGCGTGCGCTTCTCGGCCGACGGCACCAAAATGGCTTCGGGCTGCCACAAGACAGCGCAGGTGTTCGACGTGGCGACGGGCGCCCGCACCTTTTGGGTGCAACGCCCAGCGATCACAGCGGCCAACGGCGCGCAGACCAACGAGAACGAAGATGCGTACGTCCGCTCTGTGTGCTTCTCGCCCGACGGCACGAAGCTGGTGGCCGGCATGCCTCAAAACACGATTCGCATCTGGGACATTGCTTCGAACGAAGAAGGCCCGCCGCTCGTTGGCCACGAGGCTGAGATCTACTCGCTCGACTATGTGAACAACCTCATCGTGTCGGGCTCGGGCGATCGCAAAGTTCGGCTGTGGGACGCCCGCAGCGGTGAGTGCCGTCATGTGTTTGGCACGGAAACGGGCGGCCCGGCCGACGGTGTCACGAACGTGGCCCTGTCGCCGGACGGCCGCCTGTTGGCCGCAGCCTCGCTCGACAAGGTTGTGCGCATCTGGAACACGGAGACGTCGCAGCTCATGGACCGCCTTGAGGGCCACTGCGACTCGGTGTACTCGCTGGCCTTCTCGCCTGACGGCAAGAACGTCATTTCCGGCTCGCTCGACAAGAACATCATGTTGTGGGACGTGTCGGCGTCGGGTCGCACCACCACGCGGCCGCGCATGCTATTCCAAGGCCATAAGGACTTTGTGCTATCGGTGGCCTACACCCCTGACGGCCGGTACGTTAGCGAAGGATCTAGGCATTGAGGCTCATAACGTACGTGTCTAGGTGGATCATGTCGGGCTCCAAGGATCGATCGGTCATCTTCTGGGACCCACGAACGGCGCGTTCGGTGCTGACGCTCAGCGGCTACCGCAACTCGGTCATCAGCGTAGCGTCGTCGCCAGCTTCGCCGTTCTTCGCGACGGGTTCGGGCGACTGTTTTGCGTGCATCTGGAAGTACCAGTGTCAAACCATTTAAGCAGGTTGGTGTAAAGTAGTGCTCCCAACATGGAAAAGACGACACAGAAACAATATATTGCGTGATTTCTACGTGTGTGCTCGGTCCTCCGGCGCCAGCCGAGGGCCATGCTAGGCGCAGCGGCGGTGGGTGGGTGGTGGGCCCAGCGGCGGCTCCAGTGCATCTGGCCAGCGTTACTCGCGCTCGGTTGTGGAGGTGGTGTCAGACAGGACAAGCGGCACCGACAGGCCCGTCCGCGAGAGCGGTGTGCTGCCTGCAGGCCACGCGGCTGGACGCCATTGTGCCAGGGTTGCCGGTGTGAGGAGGCCACTGACAGGCACCGGAGAGAGCGCGGCAAACGAGAAGACAACTAAATAGGATCATTACAGGGATAAATACGCTCGATGCGCGGTGCTAGAGGGCGACAGACGCCCGAGGAAGCGCATGGGCGTGCGTTGCGACTTTGGCGCACGAGTCAAGCGCCTTGACGGCTGCAACGACGAGAAGCAGCGCTTGCACCCACTCGTACATTTCGTGCTCCGTGGCCGCGGCCACGAAGAAGCGGCGACCGTCTGTGTTGAGACACACCCGCCAGTTCGTCGACGCCGATTTGCCCGTCTTGACGCCGTCCGCAGGCATGATCTCGATGTCATGTGCCCGCAGGGCCGTGAGGCTGAGGTGGCCCTTGATCTTGCCGCCTTGCTCTTCAAAGTACGACAGTCCCGTGGTCGTGAGCTCGAAGAAGCGCGGCTTCCAGTTCTTACGGCTGAAGAGGCCACCGCCTGAGCCCTTCTTGAAGAGCACACCTGCCTTGATGACCCGGCCCATCGTCAATCGCACAATGCGCTCCTCGCTCGATGCCATCCAGAAATTCGGCATTGCCACAAACCAACAGCAACTTGAGATCTCAGGGTACCTCCCCATCCACGTTTTTTGGGACCTCCAAAAAGAGCATACATAACACAAGTTTATTAAAAGAAAAGTGAATGAGGGGTACCACAATGGAGGGGGGAGGGCCCCCAGATTCTTAGAAGATTGAAGTGACGATGTTGCCTAATGCAGAAGGTGCGGCGGGCCACGCCCAACGTCCCACAAACGTGAAGAGAGATTGCTTTGGACAGGATGACGCGCCGCGGATGAGTTAGGCACGATCAGGTTGCCCTCGAGAGATTTGCGCCAGCCGTCAACGCGCGGTTGGACATGATCTACTTCAGAAGGCTTCAACGAATGCGAGAAGAGGCTTCAATGAATTCATTTGTTGCGTTGTACTCTGCGATACCTGTGTACCGGGACGTGTCATGGGAATCCGACCGTGGGTCTCGATTGCGGGGAGAGATTCATTCGACGAGGCACGAAGCGGAATCAAACGGTTCAAATGGAGACGGAATGGTGGATGGGGTCGATGCAGCCCGGGTGGAGTCGTTGCGTAGTTTAGGGCAGACGCAAACCGTTCGAGTGGGGCGTTGGGTAGCTGTAGCAGTCTGAAATGAAGTGGAATTTAGTGGTACAAGTAATGCGCTGAACCTGTGACCGTGGTTGTTGTCAACGTACTTTGCAGTTGTGTGTGATGCGCCATGGGGCAGTGAATTGAGGATGTTGTCGCCACTTTGGCTAGTAGTGATGTATGATTTTGGCAAACCAAATTGCCTGGATGTTGAGGGAGTATTCTCGCACAGTGGGAGGATGTCCTATTACGCAGGGCATCATCGTGGACTGAGTGCTAATCTTGAGGCCGGGGACCGGCGAGGAAACGTGAGGATTTTCAGTTTTGGCCGTCTCTTTCATGGAGCATTTCCCCACTCGGCAATTGTTCGTGATGTTTCAATTTCCCTCGAAAATGTTTTTGAATATGGAAGTGAGCACTGGAATGGTCTTCCTCAATGATTAGCTGCACATGCCGCACCAAATACGCGGTCAAAATGACCAGCTCTGGAATATTTAAGGAGATTATAATAAATATACTACCACTAGGTCACTTTACAAGTCGCTGGTAGGCGGCAACACGCTCAAGGGCGTCGGCCCACGCTTCCATGTCGCTCTCGGAAGCAGCAGCTAGCAGAAGACGGCGGCATGGTGTGCGCACTGCAATGCGCCAATTTGTGGAGGCCGATGAACCCGTTTTCGGTGCATCTTCGGGCATAACTTCGATCGCTGTCGCAGCGAGAGCCACGACTCCTTTCAGCGCCCCGTCTTGATGCGAATAGTACGAAAGATGTGTCGTCGTAAGCTCAAAGTAGCGCGGTTTCCAGTTTGTCCGCTGAAAGAGGCCAGTGCCAGACCCACGCTTGAAAAGAACACCAGCTTTTACGAGCATCTTATTTCGTCGTTGCAAAATTAAAAATGCGTAGCCGCAATAGCTGGACGTCCGTCCCCATCTATGCAACGACAATATTGAGTCTGACTGTGGCGTCGGATGGAGCAGCGAAGTAACTTCAATGTGTCTGGCTCTCGTGTCAAGATGGCAATCGATAAATTTTGGCGCCAATTGGTTTCCGCCATTGCCGCTGAGTGAACAGGCTTTGAACCGTGTTTCCAGTGCGTTTATAACACGAGGAAATGGACGCCGCGGAAACAGAAAAGGATGTAATTCGTGCAACGATGTGGATAAGTTTTGATATTGGTCGATTTGTTTAATTGAAATGGTCGGAGACGATGACGCCACGAGGAACACACTGCCAGAAGCTGGACATACCCGTGCATACATGCTTACCACTGTTCGCAATCCCGACAAATCCTCACGACTTCCATCATTCTGTTCGTACGCATTGGACCCGTGACCAACGCGAATGAATTGGAGCAAAAGAAGTGGGGAGATTACGCAGCGAGTCTCATGATGTTAATGACGCGAAATGAAGTTTAAAACTTGTTTATGGCTCGCACCTTTCGTGCGCCATTTACTTTACTTCTTGGTTTCGGACATCCCATAATAGCCTAACCATCGCCATTGACGCGAAGGCTCTGTCGAGCAAGAATACTTACAGTAGGCTGCTGATGTGTTTTCACAATGAACGTTCGTGATGGCTTGTCGAGTGTAGGCCATACGTCCGCTCGGAGAGTACGACGTTGCGAAGTTAAAACTGACAGAACTCAACGCGTGAGACTCGCTGAGCTCGCGAAAATGCGGGCGAAGATTGCACACTAATACATTTTGGACCGTAAACCATGCTATGAAGCGATCTCAACGCGACCCTCTTGAACAATCAGCTTTTCATATTGCCTACCGTTTATGGCCATTGCTTCGCGGGCCAGACCTTGGACGCAAAGCCGCCACGGGAGACATCCCACGTGGTTCCATCTACTGAGCGATACGCCAGTCAGGATTTGGTGAAAATCCCAAGTGCAGCACTTCTTCAACTCATCACGGGAGTTTACTGCGCACTCGAATAACTTTATATAACGGTCAGTGCAGGGGAATGTGCAGTGAACTTCGTGGTCAAGAAGTCGATGAACCTTGAAGTATGACGAAGCTGGTGTCACAGTACCCAGAGTTGCCAACCGCTGTAGCATATCGTGCGGAGCTCCTACTTCATCTACATCTCCACCATAAACTTCTCAACACACACGAGACCGCTCTTTTTCACACAATGCGGCATTTTGTTCATACGAGTCGACAAGAGCACACATCCTCCCAGCTAGCGCGATTCTGAGCGCAAGTACCTAGGCTGCCCAACGCATTCGCGATCTAGAAGTCCACGCCTCGCTAAGTTATATCTCAATAGACTTAGTTCAAAAAGGGCCCGTAGATGAATTTGTGATGCATGCTTATGGCACCTCACCAGCAATAATTTTCATCTGTGTGCAGCAGTCCAGCGCGCTTATTACAGCAATAACACATACAAATGCGAGTAGGACGGACTGCACTCTAAATTAGGTGTATACATGCATTATGCCGTGAGTTCATGTTTGGCTGGTGTGACCACCGGGGTAAGCTTGATTGGAAGGCTGCCATACGCTGCGGGTTTCGCGAACGGGTACCGGTGCAGTTCGTTCTTAGAGCGCTGATTTGTGGTCGAAGGACTCTGGAATCGCGGAGCCTCGTGCAGCACGAGCAAGAGCGCGTCCACCCACTCACGCATTTCCGCCTCGGTCTCAGTGGCGATGACGAGGCGACGAGCCGGCGTTACCACAACGATCCGCCACTGTGAAGTTGGAGCCTCAGGGTCTCCGACCCCGAGTGGTGCAAGAGTTTCAATGGCGTCGGCGCGCAGGCCCTCAAGAGTCAGCAAGCCTCGCGGCTTTGCGTCTTGCTCGAACACGAAGTAGCGCAGACTGCTGGACGTGAGCTCAAAATACCGACGCTTCCAGTTTTTCTTTTGAAATAGGCCTTGGCCTGAGCCTTCTTTCATGAGATAACCTGACTTGACGAAGGACATGACTTTAAAAGGGCAAATTCGGCTTTAATGAACTTGTATAATTCACAATCGAACAATGGATGCCCAAATTTCTGAATGCATGGGGGGTACCCAAACGATTCGCAAGGGCTAATTTCACGCGATTTTTACAGGGCAAGCCCTTCAACCGGAAGAGCTGCAACCCGCCAGGGATAACGTAGATGCACACACTGCTGCCAATTTTTCAAAAGACTTGGTCCAGATAGCGGTAGTTAAAAAGTGCGTTTTGTTGCCATGATGGAGAATCTTGCAGCTTCTGTGCTGTAATAATTTGCGATTGGTCGTACGCAATACGTACGATTAGAAAGTTGATGCTTTCTATGTAGCATATCGAGGAGTGAGCACACGAGCGGCATCTTCAAGGGCAATATCGATTGTTTATGATAAGGAGCCTTGTCAGTGTTTGCACGGTTGCGTGTTTTTAATCCATTACAATCCATGCGTTAAAATTGCTCTTCCAATGGGACCACCCCAGTCTGCCGAACTGAATACTTGGAAAATTTGCTTCGCCTGCTACCAATGCTTGCTTGGACGGTTGCGTATGTTGTGAGACGAACAGCCCGCGTAATGCCGGTGTCCCAAGCGGCAAGAGGATTTAGGAGTGATACAAATGTGTACAGAACTGACTGGTGTATCAATTTTGACCCGAGGTTCTTGCCCAGACTTGATGTGTACAAACATAATAAGCCAAAGTGACTAAACTTTCACCAATAATACAGGACACAAGACGAGGACCAACAGTAACGTAATGTACCAGTTTTTCGCGCAAAACCAGGGGTCCAAGCAACGTGAGTGGATCTCAACAAATACCGAACTAATTTGGCCGCTTGATAGTTTATCGATATACCATGATATGTTCTATCGACGTATAAACCTGGTATAGCTCAGTGATAGGCCTTGGTTGTAGCGCGCGTGATTCAAGAGTCACTCAAGTCATCGCTGAAAGAATGAAAAAGTTTTCGGCGCTAACTATTTATTTAGGCCCAATTATGTACACTTTTTAACTGTTCAAAGTACGAAGCATCTCCCAGCGTAAGGAAGCGCTTCTTATTGTCCAAGGTATTGCGATGCATCAAGTCACGATCAATGGAAGCCGAAAGCGTTAAAATCTCAGCGCGCATCAAATTGAGAACTGAAATGACTAGCCTCCGCCTAGCTGCAACTTCGTTGTTTATCAATCAGCTGAATCAAAGTGACGCATTTGGTCGTGAGGTCTTTCCACTCAGCTAAAATGAGGGTTTCTTTGAGAGAGATTGTCGTATGAAATAAATGACCATTTCATTCGCCTGAGAAATTCTAATTAAGAGCTCTCTGATTAGGCTTATCACGATAGCAGTATTGGTGGTTCGTCCAAGTTCTTGATTTAGATCACCAAAATTATTAGCCATTCGTGGGTGCTTGTTGGTTTAAATGCAGGCAATATCGAAGTCGTTTGCTCGTGGGATTGAGCAGTAAAAGGATGGCATCATTCGAATGACACAAATAGGATTTGGTGTTTTTAAAAGAGAATTTCTAAAAGAGCCATTTTAAGAAGTATCGACAAGTCTGAGATCATCACAATGTTGGTACACATCCTACCACGAGCAGCTGTGCCTGTAGCACTACATCTAGCATGATGCTGTCCAAACCTGTAATCAAAATCTATGTGCGTGATGATTATTTGGTCGTGCGTGGTGGTAAATCTAACTAGCATCGCAAGGGACAAAATGCTGGGGTTGGGAAATATTTTTAGAGTTGAAGCTTGCAATGTTTCAGGAGCACTACGAGACTACCGTCCTCGTTGAGCTCTTCAGGCTCGTTGCTCGGCTCCGTCAACTTCGCCATGCTATTTTCGCGTACAGTAGACGTCAAAAAAGCAAAGACAAGACGGCCGGTGCCAAGCAACCTTCCGAACCGTGGTGGGATCTACACCATTTTTAGTTTAGGGGTTTAGGGGTTTCTCATGAAGGCTTCCTTCCTGAATGACGTTCGAGCGCGGCTCGATGCCTTTATTGAAGACGAGGCTTTGAAATTGCCTTTATTGAAGTGGTGCTACTAAGATGTCATTCGCGATTGAAGAGGTAAACTCACAATTATTGCCGGATATCAATTAAATAGGTGTTGCCTACTCAAAACGATTCGGCGCGGGTACTTGGGACGTAGACTGGTTTTGTGTACTTGCTGATATCGGAATGCCGGTGACGGCCTGCGCCTTTCAGAGCGGCGACACGGCATAGGGCATTTACCCAATCGTTCATTTCGAGTTCTGATGACGCTGCGAGTAGAAGTCGTCGCTTCGGCGTGTGCACTGCGATCCGCCAAATTGTCGACTTCGAGGAACCTGTCTTTCGAGAATCATGCGGCATGATCTCGATGGAATCGAGGCTCAGGGCGTCGAGGCGCAACTCGCCCTTCTTTTTTCCCTTGTGGTACGTGAAGTAGCGAAGTGTGGAGTCGGAGAGCTCGAAGTATCGAGGTTTCCAGTTCTTGCGCCCGAATAGGCCACCAGAGCCGCGTTTAAAGAGGAACCCAGTTTTGATGTACTCGAGTTGCGGCGCATTGTTGTTCATTACGATAGAGGGCGAATATGGAAATGACTGTTAGAAGAAGATGAGTGACGGGGACTTACACGACAAAAGCACTCTCTTCCAGTCATACAAATCACAAGACTCATTTATGAAAGGTTTTTTCTAATTCCACGCAGATGGCAAAACCACAGCGGCTGGAGTGTCTAGTCTATACGTAGCGTAGTTTCCCCAAATTTTGCATGCGTCTTGTGGCCACAAAATTGGGGAGAGGCCACCTTTGATTCGAGACAACTGCCTCGTCTTCACTTGCATGTTTTTACATGAATATTACTATGAAGTTTGTTGACTCATAGCGGCATTAAAATATGGCATGGAGTCTAGGGCTGCAACAAAGGGCCATCACACGCGATCGTGGATCAGTCCCACCTCGAGACAAGAAGAGTCTGCGCTACGCGTTGACACGTTGACACGTTGCCAGTGTCACACGACACCACAACAATACAAGAAATGACTCGACACTAAGGTCACGTCTTTTCGTGGCACACCATCCACCAATGCGAGTTTTAGGTTCATTGTCGAATTGTTCACCGCTTGCACTATCTACTTGTTGGATTGTGGGGGCGATGCAGTATATTAAGGGATTTATTTGGCGCCAAAGACATTGATTTTAGACATTCAGGCTGCAGGTAGAATGAGCCGTTTGCTGGGGATTGACAAAGGGATGACTTGTCACGTCGGGTCCGATCCCGACTTAACGCTGACAAAGACTAGTTGCCTCGGCGTCGGTGCTCCGTCAATTCGTCGGTGTCTTGATCGATGGCGCAATACATAAACTGCGAGGTATCCTCGTCTAGCTCGGTATCACCTTCCGTTTGTCGAGCGCAACGACAAAGGCTGTCTTTTCTACCCGGCTTGCGAGACACTCTTCTTTGTCGACTTGTCTTTCATTCTCGATATGCGGCGACCAAGAAAACAACACAGCGCACACTCAGGGGCACCCTCCCAGCGTTACGTAGTTTGTCTTTTATGGACAGAGTGGCTGAGAAATTTGCGTTGCGTGCAAAGAAAGTGATTGGATAGGTTCCACACTATAATCCAGTGTGAGCCACCCTGTCCATGTTTTCTTGTCCACATTCCTGGCATGTTTTGAAACTATCAATTGTCAATTAGTTGTTTTGGGGCTAATAATCAAGGTCACACCTGTGACCAGCCTGCAGCGTGTCCTCGGTCAGTTGACACAACAGCAGTGAACGATTGAGTAACGCTGCCAAGCCTGGTTTGTGAACCTACAAGATCGGCCACTAAAACTTCTCCAAGTAGAAAACAAGTATCGCTTGCATACCCCATCACTACCTGTCGCTGTAGTCGTGTCCAACAGCCAAAAGCGAATGTTCAAACTGTTTTCAAATTCTATTGAGTTAACGACTTAAGTACCAGGTGTGACAGCTTCAAACAACCATGCATTGCACTGGCGTTAGTGATCGTGGTCCACTTCAACCTACGTGGCGACTCCAGAATGTGGCGAGACGCCTGTGAGTCGCGCTGCGATTGGGTGCGACCGACTGGTGTTCGTAGCTCGCTGTGGCCCATCCCTGTTCATGCCAAGAGCCAACGAGTGGTGATGAGAACGAAGAGACTTAAATAATTGAAAGTTAAATAAAAGTGTGAGAACAAGGAGATCACGCCACAATGGCGCTAGACAGGCGAGTCAGCGGCGCCAAGGAGACGGTGTTCGACTTTGCCGTCGCCAGTGAATGCTCGACGGACGTCTTTTCAGACGCGAGCACGATCTTAGCGAGCGCGCGACTCTTGGCGTTGGCAGCAACGACCGTCACAAGTGCGTCAAGCCATGCGTCCATTTCCATTTCGTTGGCCGCGGAAAGGAGAAGGCGGCGGCCCGGTGTGTTGATGGCAATGCGATAGATAGTAGACGCTGACGACCCCGTCTTGATTGCGTCTTCGGGCATGCACTCGACAGCGTCGACACCAATGGCTTCAAGGCTCACTTCACCCTTGAGCTGCTTCGTCTGGAAATCAAAGTATCGGAGGTGGGTGGCGGTGAGTTCAAAGTAGCGCGGTTTCCAGTTGCGGCGCTGGAAGATGCCGTTGCCGGAGCCCTTCTTGTAGAGCACACCCGTCTTGATTGTCGTCATGTTGGTGCGAGGCGGAGGATTCGAAAGTGCTTCCTCTTGTCATGGCATCGTGCCCAATCCCACTATTCTTCCAAAATGGCAACTTGGCACCCCCTCTCCAAGCTTACAACTTTACCTATTTAATACACTTGAACTTTATATGTGATTGGCGACACCATTTTTGGCCCGTCTTTAAAATGTAGGGGGGCGTAGTAAAACGGTGGCAAACAATTGGATTTTCTCACGTTATGTCCACAACCACCGGGCAGTCGACAAGCAAACAGCTTCTGACTGGTCGTGTATGGTGAATACTACAATCCTGGGGGTGAGCAATCGGTTCCAGCCAGGGATGAGCCACCCGATACGACCTTGGAACGTCCAACCCAGTGGGTTGACAAGCGCGACTCGGAGCAGCCGCAACAAGACAATCACGGGGCTCATCGAGTGATGGTCGACCGACGTGTGACGAAGACGGCAAAGAAGCTGGCGCCAGTGGACACGAAGGTTCGTGCGGGGTGACTCGCATGCCACGAACACCTGCGGAGAAGGTTAGCGATCTCGCCTGCATGCTGCCGCACATCGCTCGCTAGCGATGGGCACAGTTCATTGAAGTCTGCTTGGAGAAGTAGCGATTGAGATACTTGCACGGCTGCGATCGCCGTGCGTATATAATATTAGAGATAACAATAAATAGAAGGATCGAATGTCTAGTCTAATGCGGCAGCGCTTCATACGAGCTGCAGCTTGGCGAGGGGCACCATCGCAAACGAGGTGTTGGCGAGGGTGTGGACTCGCGAATGGCGGCGGCACACTACGTATTCGTTGCGCTCGCTGGCGAGAACGATCTTCTTGGATGGACTAATTACTGTCGCGTCCACGGACGGTGCCAACACACTCACAAGGGCCAAGAGCCAGTCGTTCATCTCCGTCTCGTTCGCCGCCGAGATCAAGAGCCGCCGCGAGCCGCTCTTGATGGCAATGCGCCAGATCGTGGAGGCTGATGTGCCCTTCTTCACAGCATCGGCAGGCATGACCTCGAGCGCGTCGACCGTTAGCGCTGCGAGGTTGAGCTGCCCTTTTTGGGTACCATTCTGGTACGAGTACCAGCGGAGGTGGTGGTTGCTCAGTTCAAAGTAGCGCGGCTTCCAGTTGCGCCGCTTGAAGAGGCCGTTGCCGGAGCCTTTCTTAAAGAGAACGCCGCTCTTGACGATGGTGGCGGGCGACGATGTGTCAATTACGGCCATGCTTGTGCAGTACGGTGTCAAATGAGATCTGATGCTTGGAAGGCGGTGCCCGCGCTGAATCTGATAGGGGAAGCTAATAGCCGGTCCAGGGTGGGGGTCCTACTCTATTTGTGTCGAGATTGCACACGAGCGTGGATGACTAACGACGATTGCAACCTAGTATTTGTATTGCGTGTCGCATATCAGTGACAAAAAACAGGGGGACCTACACAAAATGACAAGGGGCGAATGGCCTGGTGGTGCGGCCAAACCATGTGCGCGCCGCGAGCTGGAAGTTTGCCCTGGATGGTTGACCGAGCCGGACCGAGGTCTTCGCAGATGATACAAGTGCATTGTGTTGTCCGTTGTCGTGGACATTTGCTTGTTTTGCGGTGGTCGCGGTGTAGAGGGCTGGTACGGTGTGCCAACGTCGTTTTCGCGACAACTCGACCGGTCGTCCGCGGCCAACGAGTCAGTTGGCAAACAAATCATCGCAGCTGCTGGTGCCACTCTTGGGTGACTCGCGGCCAAAGTGACAGGCCCACAACTACCGTCGCTCGACGCCGATATCATTCCACGCTGGAAGCTGACCACCACGGCTGGGAACGTGGGCGACCTAGGTGGCCGCGTTCGATGTTGTTCGAATGGTTTGGTTGATCGTATCGTGATACCAACTCGTTGCTACTCATGGATAGCGGAAGGGGCCAGTGAACGGGGCAGTGTTGTGCGGCATCCTTGAGTCCTACGCTGCCCTGTGCAAGCAACTTCACGTGGCTGCGGTCACTGACCTCAATGCAGACGAGGTCATCGTAATGGGACCGGGATTACTGTACGTGTGAGGGAGATTTGGGTCCCTCCGTGGATCATTTCGTTGAGACGAAACTTCTGGGGTCCACGTAGGCGTATACGAGGCCTCGAGGTGTCTATCAGCTTGCCCTTCAAGAATCCTACCCGTGAGTACACGCTGCGAGGTTAGTAGAGTTATTTTTTTCGAGAACTAGCTTGTGCATTCAAAGCCATAACTCTGTAGAAAGTGCGCCGTGGATGTAGGCAACGGTGAGTACTTGTGAGCGTGCTCAATGCTTTCTTGTTGCTGTTTCCGTTCGACGAAAGTCATTGAAAAGGGAGCGATGACGCGCATGCAGTGAAGTCAGTCGCTTCAACTAAAGGGGAGAGTGTTCAGAGATGGTGCCAGCAGCAAGCCACGTCGATTGAATCAGCTGGGACCGTGAACACGAGAGCCCACTATGACTGGACCAAAACCTCGTCGGACTCGTGTATGATGTTCAATTCGGGGGAGCGGTCTATGAACTACTAAGCGTAGCCAGACGCGCGAGACTACCTGAGACTGGCACGGTGCAATGCTTTTGGATACCAATGGACCAGTAGTGCAGAGCTCCCAACGCACTAAAAGTATCATTGCCTTTGCGGAATTGCATTTGAATCGGGAGGCGCTTTACTGGCTCAAGTATCTACTGTACCTGGTGTACAGTAGAAGGGGAATTGCCATGATCCCCGATGACATCAACGCTCGTCTCGGTCTTGGAGCAAGATTTGACACCGGTGTATAGATGTAGCCATCCGTTCCGTGCCTAGACCATGGATGACATCAATGCTCACTGAACCCAGCGTGTCTCCAAGCATTATATAACTTTCATACGCGCGCAGCTGTGATGGACGCTCGCTCCGAGCGAACACAAAGCACGAGATTCCGACAGAGCGATATCAGTATATTAGCCTCAGCAAAGCCTATGCTCCACTCGATGCCGCTGCTTCTTTCTGGATTGATGTACCGATGCCAGCACGTTGACGGCTCGCATGTTTGATGGAGGACCGACTTCAAATGGCCAAAACAACCGCTGCCTCGCGGCGTCCTATGAGAATACAAATGTCAGGAGTCTCTTTGCCATGTGCAACCAATAATGCCTGCTATTTCCATTTCGTCCAAGCCAGCGCGATCCAAAGCCCACATCTCGCTACGTAATATCTCAATAGACGCAATTGCCGCGGTCGGCTAGTCTTCTCCACCGCCTGCGGCTGGCGTCGGCACTTGTAGGAACAGCTTGAATAGGAGGGCGGCAAGAGATAATCAACAAGCCAAGCATCTCGTCTCGTCGCCCAGGATTTCCATCAGCTTTGCCAAGCACGTCTTTCGGAGCCCGTTCTTCTCTGGGGAGTTCCGCGCGAGCGCGAGGAGGTATTTTGAAAGCACGGCGCGGGCGGCCTCGCACCGACTCTAAGGATTAATCTACTCCGGCGCCTCGGACGTACAGCGGCTTGAGGGTGCGTCGCGAAGAAAACGATGGTTAAGAAGTACGCGCTAATATGTTGTCGACACGGCGCTGCGCTGGCGGCAAACACCTTGAATCGACGGAGGCTGCAGTAAATTAAATGGATGCAGCGTGGTCTTGTGGTTCAAGAGAGCCATGTATCCCAGGACGGGCTGCTCCAGGAGATCGCAATGCGGTCCAAAGACAAGAAATGATTCGATGCTACACTGACGCGATACTGGGAATGACTGGGAGGTCCGTGGATCGAACTTGAACAGCGACCATCCCCGCCTGATCTACGACCACCGCCGACGCCGCCTTCGTCCGTTGCCATCAAGCGCATCGTGTACGTTCAGTACAACTGGGTAATAGAGTTCAACCACGCAAGATGCATGCGCCAAAGTTTAGCCGACGACGCCAACGACCACCGCTTCGGCGGCTGGCCGGTGCCAACGCTGTGGAGCGAAACAGTGCTTTGAACGCGGGGAGGCTCTTAGTGAAGTCACATGTGCCTCGTGTGCAGTAGGCGCACGATCTAAGGAGCTTGGATGTCATGAACCCCGGTCGACAGGTCCTGCTGATTCTCACCCGTGGACACTACCAAGGACATCATTGTCGAAGCGTTGATAGGATTGAACACGAAACAGGCCTCCTGAGAGTGCCACCGCTGACCCCTTTATAGGACTTTGGTTGAGCGCTTTGATCTGGACGGCAATTAACTGCGCTTCTAATCGACGAGTTTGCCTCCCATCGAGCTCTTCCCTTCTTGGCCATGGCGTCGAAGAGAAAAGCAGGCGCAATGTCGGTAAAAGCTTCGTTCTGTTGGGCAGAGAACTGCTTGATTCGAAGCATGCCGGCGCCATCATACCATCACAAAGTTGGTGCGGGAACACGACGAAAGCGAGGCCCACAGCCCAATACTACAGGGCTGGATGTCGCCCGTTCGCTGTCGGCATGGAGGCGCTGCTTCTTTGCCTCCTCGGTGGCCATACTTCTGACAGACCTTGGGCCAGCACTACAGTGTCGTCTTCAAGCCCTGTCCACTAGACAGAGACCCTGTTGAACGCAACGCAAGCCCAAACCCAGCAGACGACGCATCTGGCGCCACTGCAGCGACGGTAAACTTCACCAGGGTACGCTATGCGCCACTGCAACGTGATGTTCGGGGGCAACCAGCCGATGTGGCGACGGTGCTAATGCCAGCAAAGCGACTTGACGTGTGCTCTGTGCTGTGAGCTTCGCGACGCAAGCCTCATTCGGGCCTTCGGAGTGTGTGCGGCGATGGTGGGACGAGCCCATCCCCCCAGAGCGCATCAGGGCTGCCTGGAGCCAGTGGTCTTTGCGTCTTCCTCTCGTGCGCATAGGAACCACAAGAACACGCATCCAGGTCAGGCGCGGCCAGCCGCTGGCAATGGCTTGCAATGGCTGGCAGCGGCCGGATGCCTTCGGTTCCGAGTCTCTACGAGACAGCTTGGCCATAACGCCACGAGCGCGCAACGTATAGCTCCCAAACCCAGGGAAGAGTGCGTCGCGCAGGCACGGCGGCACCTCCAAGAACGGCTCCTCGGAAGGAGGTTCGTCGGGCTGCCCAGTCGCTTGCCCATGACACCGCTTGACGCCATAAGAATTTGTATGGATCTTCGTCGTTGCATTTGATTGGCCAGGGGGATGACCAGATGGGTGCTGAGATATCAGATAATTGCTGACGTGCTAACAGTCATCCAGCCTCGGGCGCAGTCACGGGTGCATCGTCGCTGAAGCTCTTGGACCATGCTTCCAAGTTCGTTTACCGCCGTCGGAGCAAGTTGTTGCGGTCCTTCCGTGTTCGTGTGGCCAGCGTCGCCAGACCATTGGTATCAGCAATAAACCGATCCTTTGTAATTTTGACCAATCAGCGTGCGCCAACCACAAGTTGGGATTCCGGCCATCAATTTCCATCTTCCTTCGATCGACGAGAATGGACCGTGATAGCTTGGTAGCGGCTGTGGCCCGGCAGGGTGCGGCGGTGCGTGAGCTCAAGAAGAACGGCGGCGCGGCCGCAGACATCACGGCGGCCGTCGTCGAACTGAACGCGCTCAAGGCCCAGCTGGCGGCCATGGCCGAGCCGGCCGGCCCGGTGCTCAACAAGAAGGCCCTCGAGGACTTGCTTTTGCGCAAGATGTTTGTCGTGCCGTCCTTTGAAATTTACGGCGGTGTCGGTGGCTTTTACGACTTTGGCCCGCCGGGCGCTGCTCTCAAGGGCAACCTTCTTAACGCGTGGCGCCGCCACTTCCTCATGGAAGACGACGTGCTCGAGATTGAATGCACCAACATCATGCCCGAGGTTGTGCTCAAGACGTCGGGTCACGTGGATCGCTTTACGGACCTCATGGCCAAGTGCACCAAGTCGGGCGAATGCTACCGCGCCGACAAGCTCGTCGAAGACTTTATCGAGAACCTCTTGGCCAAGAACGCCTCGACGCTCACGGCCGCCGAACAGGAGAAGCACCGCCTCGTTGCCACCAAGGCCGAGTCGCTCACGCCCGAAGAGATGCATGCCGTGATCAAGGAATACGGCATCCTCTCGCCCGGCCACGGCGCCGAACTGTCGTTCCCAATGCCCTTCAACCTCATGTTCAAGTGCCACATTGGCCCCGAGGGCACCCACGTGGGCTACCTTCGCCCCGAGACAGCCCAGGGTATCTTCCTTAACTTCCGCCGCTTGCTCGAGTACAACGCCGGCAAGGTCCCCTTTGGCTGCGCGCAGATTGGCAATGCCTTCCGCAACGAGATCGCTCCCCGCAATGGCCTCGTGCGTGTTCGCGAATTCCAGCAGGCCGAGATCGAATGGTTCGTCCACCCCGAAGACAAGTCGCACGCTAAGTTTTCGCTCGTTGCCGACCAAGTGCTCACACTCTTCCCCAAGAACCTGCAGCTCACGACGGGTAAGACGGTGCAGATGACGGTCCGCGACGCTGTGGCGCAAAAGATCATTGCGAACGAGTCGCTCGCGTACTACCTCGCGCGTACGTCCGCCTTCGTCCAGACCATTGGTATCGACATGGAGCGTGTCCGCTTCCGCCAGCATCTCGACACGGAGATGGCCCACTATGCTTGCGATTGCTGGGACCTCGAGATTCAGCTGAGCTCGGGCTGGGTCGAGTGCGCCGGCCATGCCGACCGCTCGTGCTATGACCTGCAGGTGCACGCCGCCAAATCCAAGGTCGAGATGGTCGGCACGCTCAAGTACGATGCACCCCGCGCCGTGGATGTCGTCGACATCAAGGTCAACAAAGGCAAGATTGGCAAGGCCTTCAAGGCCGACATGGCTTTCATCAACAAGGGCCTCGACGCGCTCGCTGCGGACGATGCTGCGGCCATGGCCTTTGAGGCGGCGCTCGCGGCCAACGGCACGGCGGACCTCGTGGTCGACGGCCGCACTTTTGGCCTCGCCCGCGACATGTGGTCGGCCAAGAAGGTTACAAAGAACGTTTCGGAAGAAAAGTTTGTGCCGAGCGTGATCGAGCCGTCGTTCGGCGTCGGCCGCATTCTCACGGCGGTGTTCGAGCACACATTTTACGCACGCGAGGGCGACGAGAAGCGCGGCGTCATGGCGTTCCCGCCGGCTATCGCGCCCATCAAGGTGGCTGTGCTGCCGCTGAGCACGGCCAAGGAGTTCACGCCCGTGATGGTGTCGCTCGAGAAGGAACTCCGCAGCCGTGGTATCGCGGTCAAGAGCGACGCGTCGAGCGTGGCCATTGGTCGCAAGTACGCGCGCGTCGACGAACTTGGCGTGCCGTTTGGTGTCACCATCGACTTCGAGACGGCCGTTGACCAGTGTGTCACGGTGCGCGAACGCGACTCGTGCGCACAGATGCGCGTCCCCCTCGCCAAGGTGCCCGACTACCTCGATCGCCTCGTGCGCGGCAGCCTCTCGTGGGCCGACCTCGCCAAGGAGTACAAGCTGATCGAGGCCAAGAAGGAGGAGTAAGCAATCAATACAATGGTACTTGGACGTTGTGCCCTGAGCGACCAAGGAGACGTCATCCTTGGCAGCGCGAGCAACAAGCCTTGAGCAAGCATATATCGCTGGCGCGCCGCGACATCGGCCGCGGGTGAGGGAGAGAGGTTTAGCAGAGCGACCACCATTTCCATGGATCCGCCGAAAGAAAATGGAAGCCAAGGAGGAAACGCCTTCGATAGTTTGTGGTTCTGGCTACCGAATCTGGATCTGGATCTGGGGCAAAATCTAGTTCGAGCGTTTTTAACTAGAGTTTGCTCGGAACGTCGAGCTCGAGAGGCGCTGCGGGTGTTGCGTGGAAGAGGGTGCCGATCGTTTTGCCATCGACGATGTCGACGATGCTGCCGGGCGCGGCCGGGGCGACGATGGCCGCCTGTTTTCAGGGTGAGCACCGTGATTCCCGGTGGGGTCGCGACCTGGACGAGGCCACTGTTGACAGCTTCAACGCATGCGAGGACCTTGTCTTGCTGGCCAAGTGGACCGACGCGGGAGCTGGGTGCAAAGATCCACGGCTGCTTGGACGTGTACTCGTGTACGAGCGCTTTGGTCGTTGGGTCTGCGCCGCAGCTGTAGTGAGCCCAGGCGAAGTGGTAGCTTCTTACCATAGAGACCAACGGTGTCCGTGAGTACGATCATGCAATCGACGTTGACTTCCTGCGCCACGAGAGATGCCAGCGAGTCATTGTCCCACGCAATGCGGTCCTACGAGGCACAGTTTGGCGATGCACCAGGGGATGGGCCTACGTCGGCGTCTGTCAGCGGCACTCTGCGCTGGGACACGACGTCATTCTCGTTAATGACGGGAATGATCCCGACTTTGAGGAGTGCGAGAATCGTGTCCTTAACGTTCGCGCGGATCTAATTCGACCCGATGGGCTCCTCGGGTGTGGCAAAGGATGATTATACCTGAGGTACTCGGAAATCCGTGTCGGACGTCAAGATCTGCGAGCACGCAAGGTGGTATTGCGAGAATAGCACTTCGTACAGCGACTGCATTCCGCTTTGCCCTGCACAGACGTCGCTTCACCATTCTGTTGGGCCATGGGATCATACCGGCAGCGGCACAGGCCTTGGGGTTGAACGCCCCGCTACTACCGAGCCGGCCCTTCAAATGCGCCTACAACGAGATGCCTGAATATGCTATTTCCGCTTGCAACGAAGCACGGTACCTGCATCGAGCCCGAAAGCATGTGCTGGCGCTTGAGCACCATCTTCCCGATGGCGACGGCACCGCTCGAGACCAGGATAATGTGCTTGCCCTGCATGTGGAGACGTGCGATCTGCTCCACAATCGAACCCATCTTCCCAAGCGCAAGAAGCCCATCGGGCGAGTTGACGACCTCCGTGCCGACCTTGATCAGGATCGTCCGCGCGTGTTGGAGCTGGCTGCGGTCGTGGAGCATTCTTATTTGACACGCTGGCCAAATCTTTTCTTATTTAACATCTTATCTAAGTTTTGAAATAGTGTTATCTTTCAACTTGCAAAGTAGTAAATACACTCTCAAAGATAAGACAACCCGATAGGCAACTCGCACAAGCAACTTACATTTGCCTGAAGAGCCGCTTGGTCTGTCGGTTCCGTCGCAACGATCGCCGCTCGGCTCTCTGGGGCCTTTGGCTCACGAGCGGTGTACACTATTTCCGTATACTGAACTTCAACATCACATTCTTGTGGTGTGGAAAGCTTCCAACGCCGGCCGCCAGCTTCCCACGAGGACGCTCCTCTGTCCTGGACCCATCTCTGGCGCCCGACGCGCTTGTATCCCTGTGCTCAAGGCCTGTTCGCATTTCAAACGAACCGGCGTCAGATTTGCTCTAATATGACGGCGATTTTCGACAAAATTCCTAAACTTTTCTTAGAGATGCGAACCCCAACCCTTGAATTCAATGGAGCAATCGCACACTTCTAGTTAAGTGGTTTTGAAAGGTCTACCACAGAGCCTCGCACCGCGACGTGCCAAGCCTCGGTAGCTTCCACCGCAACAGCGATGTTTTAACCACCGTAACCCGCACAACGTTAACGTTTCAAGTCATTTCTGGCTGAAATCTCGCAGCTCCCACCGCAAAAGACGGCAGTTGAACGCTAGTAGAACACCGTGTCTTGGGTGGCATGGCGGGGAAGAGACCGGTAAGCCGGCTCCTTGCCTAAGTGGGTCCCTGTGAGCGGCGAAAAGGGCGCTTCGGCGTACCGACGCGCCAGAGGTACGAGTCGAGTGCGATCATGTCGAGACCGGTGGCCGCCACGATCTTGTCGCAGGCCACGACGGCTGCGGCGCGAAGTTCCACCTCGACACCGCCTACGCGCTTGTTAGCTGCAGGGAGCTGGCGTGGACAAACCCTTGGGCAGCAGCGTGTTGGAGGCGATCTGGTCGGCCAGCTCGTCCGTGTACTAGATCTCGGCAATGCCGCTACGTCGCCGACTTTTGCGTACCTGCAGAATGCCCATAGCCCGCAAGACGCAAGGCAGAACGTTGTCGCTGAAGGCAGTAAGGTTGGCAATGTCTTCGAACGCAAATGCCGGGTCCTCTGCCTGCACGCCAGCATGAGCGCAGACTGCGAGGGACGCGGCAAAGTACGTGGAAGCGACGGTAGAGGCTGGCCACGAAGCACTGGGCCTTTTTGAGCAGCACGACAGAACCGTCGGGGCTGACATCACGGAAAGCGGGAAAGGTAGTGGCGAGCGTCTCCACGAGAGCCGCCGCCGTCGTTGGCGTTGCGCCTTTAATCTGGGCGGTAAGGAATGCGCCCAAGTCGTCGAAGCCTCGCTCAAGCACGATACGCCCAGCATCGTTGAGAACCTATGGTGGCTTTTGAGGTGACAGGGACGTGAAGCGGTAACCTGCTGAATTGCCTCAGCTAGCGGCTTCAGAGGCCCGGGCTTGGCGATGTAGATGCCCGGTGATAGCTGTTCGTCGCGCTCGGTGGGCAACGAGAAGTACGATGCGACGCTCTCAAGCGAGAGGCCTCGAAGGAACTTGGCATCAAGGCGGGGCTCGGAGATGAAGAGGCCAATGGCCCCAAATGTCTAATGGTCATGCGTGTCGGCGCCGAGGTCATGGCACGAAGAGGATACCATGGTCTCGTGGGCGCCCTACATTGCATGTTGCATAAGACGACATGGCCTCGCATGGCAAGGGACGCACTCGGTCCGTGATGGCGTGGAGGGGAACGCGGTAGCCACTGCCAAAGTTGAGCAAGTTGACGATTGCTACGTGTGCATCAGAGGCGCTGTTAAAGAAGCGGCCATGCCCATAAAGTTGAGCTCGTCTGCAAGCGACCGAAACGAAAGCGGGTACCGCACCGGTTCCGAGAGCGCATTGAATTGCGTCATGTCCAAGTCGTCTGCAAAGGACGCGACTTTCACCTCATCGATCTTCACCTGCGTCGTCTGGGCCATGAGGGCAGCGCACGTCGCGCGGACCGCGGCCGGCGTGTACTCGGCCACTGTCGAAGCTCCCATAACAAAATTTGGAAGGCAGCGGATTCGGCACGAACCTGGTAAATTCGGCACATTATATTCGGCAAATCTCCTAGTCATGTGTTGTCATTGACGACCATGATCAATAGTCATCGACGACGAAGTATGATCAAGCTATTGAACCTCTTCATTATCACGAGCACCGCTTCACGCATGGCCCTCAAGGCAGGATTCACCATTAACGCCCACACGAGTGCTCCGGCCAGCAGATGCAGATGTGACCGTGGCAGCTGCAGGCTGTGGGCATCGTTTGAGTTGGAGCACTCGGCAGATATGCCGTCAAAGGCAAGAGACTGACAGCGCGAGCATCAAACGTTTTGCACTGCACCGAGGGTGTTCCTGAACACTGGAAAACCAGTCCCACAATGGTGTCATCTTCATGAACCTGCCAATGGAGCACCACAAACTCTGTTCTAGCCTCATAGGCGAATACTAGTGCAACATTTCGAGTTTTACAACGTATCGAATCTTGGCCAAACGTGTCTCCAAAAGCTGCTCCTCCGTGCTATCACAACCTGGGGGCGTTAATGATTGCAAATATCAAACCATGACAGGGGGGCTGGCGGGGGGGGGGGTTCACTAGGGGCGAAATGGCGCCTCGCCTACAATAGCATTGCCGCCAAATTGAATGGTGCCAAGCGCTGCGACATTGGTGGCACAACGGAAGGATGCACAGCAAATATGGCATCCTGCTAATAATACATGCAGGAACATCGCGAAATAGACACACGGAGCACGACCCTTCGCTAACTATGCCATATTGCATGACGCTAGCCAAACTTTAGTAGCAACGCATATTGAAGGAGTGTCCACCACCTGGTGTCTAACCTCATTTCATCATTTGCCTTGAGTACCTCACCATGCAATCCATCCACAACCTTCTCATTGCTGCGATCGTTACCACCGCGGGTATCAAAGCAGCACCAATCCCGTGCTCGTCCACCGACGACACAGCGTGGAAAAACCTTATTGCAATGAATGCATCCGATTCATGTGCGGCGGAGCTCAAGTTTCCTGTGGGTACGCCGTTTGTCGTGGGGCTTCAGAATCCTTTTGGCGTTTGCCAGCCGGCCTGTAAAGAAAACCTCGCCAACTACACAGCAGGCATACCTGCGTGCGACTCGTACGCCGTAAATGCCACAGTCGCTGCTTATATTCATGACATTTGTACGGGTATTGGCAATCCGACGCTTAATGGCGGCCCCTGCACCGCTGCGGACAGTCTTATCGTTAGCAATCTCTACGACAGTTCGGTGTGGGCCAATTGCTCCAGTTTCCTCCCTGGTGCAACTTTTCAGGATTTAACGCCTGGGTCTCTCTTGGATGCTCGTAAGTTTTGCGATACGGCAGCGTGCGTCGCCAACACACAGCACATTCGAAGCTTGATGCCTAACTGCAGCATGAACATGTCGGATCCGATGGCAAACACGCGCCTGTACTTGGAACAAGGTTTTGGCTGCACGGCTGCCCCCGCTGGGCAACCGTGCTCGATGACCGACAACTTTGCCATGATGGAGCTTGGCTCAGCGACAGCTTGGACCAACTGTACGACAGGGTTGAGCCTCGCAGCCAGTGCCACCATCAAGGACATTCTATACGCAGCGATAACGGTAGCTAAAACTGCGTTCTGCGCATCCACTTGCCCCGCCTTCGCTATCTCGGTGCTTGACAACTTGCCCAAGTGCAACCTTGGAACCGAGTTACCGACGGCGTCGCTCATTACAACACTGTGCCCAACAACACCAGCCCCCACGCCAACGTCTACCCCCACGCCGACGCCAACACCGACCCAAACATCCGCGGCAGCCGCTGGCACCACGGTGATCACGGCCGCGCTTCTACTACTCACCACGCTCGCCTAAGTGGTGTCTTTGGTCCTGGCCCTAGTGAGGCTAACTGACTTCAATTCCCTTTGCTTTTTCAGTCTAACGCGACCGTCTTGGCCACCAGTAGCTCGGAACAGTTACCTGGAAAACAAGTTGAGGCAATTAAACGTCGCTAGCTGCAGCGAGGTTTGCTGCCGCGACAAGAAGCGATGTAACGATGTCCACAGCGGTGGGGCGGTCGGCCGGGTTGAACGCGAGGCACCGATGCGCCAGCTCCGCGAGGTCTGTCGGGCACATTTCAGAGAACGTCGGGCGCAACGTGCCTTGAACGACGCGGGCGAGAATGGCCGTGTCCATGAGCGGGTTGCCCGTTTCCGGTTGGATCATGTCCAGATACGGGATCTGGTGCGTGTCCACCTCAGACATTAGCACGCCTATAAGAACCTAGTCTCGTCGTCTGGAACAGCGGCGTACCGAACGAGTAGACGTCGGCAGCGATTGTATACCGGTTTTCTTGAAGCACCTCGGGTGCCATCCACCGATACGTACCGACACCAATGGTCATGGTAGCCTGCACATCGATCTTGGAAACACCAAAGTCTGTCAACTTGGTGCCCTGGTCACAAGCGTTTGAAAAGGCACATCTACGACAAGGTACCTTGGTCGAGTCCAAAAGTACATTTCGGGCTTTGACGTCGCGATGGATGATGGAGCGCTCGTGCAAGTAGGCAAGGCCCATGGCAACATTCGCCACGACGTCGCGCTTTTGGGACCATGGGTACGTCCCCACATCATGTGTGTGCAGGTACGCATGCAAGTCGCCCATGTCCATGTACTCGAGGACGATCTCGAGGTCTGCGATGCGACCGGCCCACGACGCGCCCACCAGTTGCACAATATACGGTGAATCGAGCCTAGATTTGGACACCGTGCCCATGAATAGTCAACAGCGCAACAGGACGTACGCTGCGAGGAGCTCGATCTCGTCGATGATCATATCGATGTCGTGCTTGCGCTTCGTAACGAGCGATTTGATCGCCACAGGCGTCGCATTGTACATGCCGTGGTAGACTTGCGCGTGGGCGCCGGTTCCAAGTAGCCGACCACGGACGAGGCTTGAAGCATCGAGGCGCAGTCGATTGAGCATCGCGAGCGTGCGGTAGCCCTCGCTCTCGTGCATTTGCACTTTGGCGCGGTCCGACTTGAGCGGTGCCACCAAGTTGTTCTCGACCACGTCTCGGCTCGAGCCTGTGAGTGTGGGCGGAACCTGCTGCCGCCGCCGCCGCCACCACCACAACGCGCCAAATGCGGCACCAAGAATGACGACTGCACCGACGACAATGCCGATGACCCACACCATGGATGACGAGGCTACAGACGTCAATGAACACGATGTAGTCGCGTTCGTGGTACCGTCTGCGGTGGGAGCGTCGGGCTTGGTGCTGACACCGACGACGCAGGCGCTGTAGTTGCCAAGCGTGGGCCACAAAGGTGTGATGGTGCCGCGATTGCTGAGGCATTCGTTGTCGCTCGAGGTAATCGTGACCCCTTGGAGGGACACGAGGCGGCCGGCGTCAGTGAGGCTGCTCAGGGCCGCAAACGACTTGGCGTCCACAGTAAAAGTCGTCAAATGCACGTCTTTGAGCGATCTAGGGTGGGATGAGCAACGACTTCAGTGGGCAGAGTAAACGGACAGGTAGGCGAGCGACGGCGACAGCGTCACGTTGACCAGCGACGTGAGCTGGGCATTGCTGTGTAGAACACTAATCTTTTGTGAGGGCAGTGGTATCAGGGTTGTGGCATTCTACATGCGGGTAAGGCGCGCCCACGGCTGGTTGGCGATGGAAATAAGGCTGGAGTTGACAATGGAACTAGGTGCATGCAGATCAGTGCATGCTGTCCGCGGTCGATGCAACATACAGTGCGTCGATGGATGGCAGCGGTTGAAGTGCGGTCAGCGGTGTGTTTGACGTCGAACTATGAATATTGTCAAAAAGGTGGAGGCATGTGGCCTCATCGTACAGCGACGTGATGGTGCTCGGAAGGTTGGGGGGTAGCGACGCGAGGTTGGTCGCGGTGAGTTTCCTACGCGTTGGTCTGCATTTGGTCGGCACTGAGATCGCATACAAGGTGTCGATTTTCGGCGGCCATGCCCAATTGCCTGACGATGCAAAGCGGACGTCGGTGAAGTCCCTTATAAACCGTGCTTAGACGAGGCTGTGACCGCGAACGCCGAGACGTACATCGAGGTGATCATTGGCGAGTAACTAGAGCACTCCATGCCAGTCAGATTCGAGTTGGAAACAGAGCTACAGCAAGCCGTCAGCTGCGGCCCATGCCATGGCACCCACATGACGGTGGCCCATGTCGCTGTCAAGTTGCCGATTGCCGAGATGTTGCTGAAAGCAGTGTCCTTCGTTTGCGTCGCCTGGTTCGACGCAGTGTTCAGCGTGCAGTAGTTGTAGCTGCAGAGCGGCTTCCCCGCCATGAGCACGGCGGGGCCCGACGCCGGGCATTCCGTCGTCGACATCGAGCTTTGGTGGCCTTTTTGATGTAACCTGTTTCTTACAGCTGTTTTATACATGATGGAAACAGTACAATACTTTAAGCAAGACATGCACGTAAGCAACATGCCCAAGCGTCATCCAATCGAATTTCGAAGCTGTAGACAGCGCACAATGCCAATCTGAAAGCGCGATTTGAAAGTGCAACTTCAGGATCGGTCAAGAGAGTTAGCGCGCCCTGGGTTGATGGTGAGCAAGATACGGCCGCACGGCTCGATTTTTAGGTTGCATCGAGGCTTACGCCACTTTAGTGCATCAGAGCCCGCGTGTCGTACACCTGGTTCCATTCCACTCATGCACTGCAATTGAAAGGGTCGCGAAATTCGAGTTCTCGGCAAGAACGGCGAAGATGGGGTTTTCCTGTATGATGCACTTACAGCATAGCGCGCTCTTCTATGTTTCGCGGCTCGGAGATCGCAATGTTGTGGCCCAAAACGTTATTTCAATCGCGGGATTGCTTGAGAATACATGGACACATTTGGCCGGTTCGAATACAAAAGTGTTTTTTGTCGGGACCTTTTCTAGCCTGCATGGCCTGGAACAATCCCTACCCTGTTCACTAATACCAACGATGACAAGCCACAAGAGTTCAATCTTTGCTGATGATCGCCCTCGTTGAACTCTCGAGCCTCACCCAAGGGTCAGGATTGCACTGCAAAAACCAACGAAGTATAGGCGCGCTTCTGTCATCCTAAGCCGACCGTCCAGTCGGCTTAGCTAAAGTAAATGCATCGAGGAAGCCGTGCTCGTCTTCTGGCCCTCAAACTTAGTATGATGCTGCACAGTAGTACCAGTTGCTGTGCCAAGTTGTGTGGTGTGGTTGGAGTTCGCACGGTGTGTCACATCGAAGTTCGAAGGAGGCTTGAATCCACAGGCGATGTGCACCCAGACTTAATCATGCGTATCGTCGTCCTGGCCGCCTTCCTTGGCGCTGTCGCCGGGCAGAGCGTTTGCCCTTACACGGGCTACCCGCCGACGGCCAAGCAAATCTTGGTATTTGGCGAGCCCTATTGCAACACCACGAGTTTTTGCCTCGTTGATTCAAGCTGTGCCGTCGTGAGCACCACGCCACTTAAAGGCGGATTCAATCCCTGGGAGAACGCCTACTCCGACACGAAGGTCCCGACCATCGAGAAAGTCGACGCTATCGGCGACATCTCGAAAGCCACGAGTCTCGGTGGCATTCAGCAACTGTTCACGCCTTATCCCAATAGCAACCTCAGCGTTTGTCTCTTAGGGTCCTCTGGCACTGCGAACTCGTGTCCATCGACAAGATGGCGCTTCCACAAGAGCTTTCGGAGCTGTACACCGCATGCTGCAAGACTTTGGCTTTGACACACCATGGCTAGGACGCTTCAGCGCACCTTCTTCCCGACGATGCCGACAGGGCTGCCCGTCGCATTGAAAAAGCTGTCTGCCGCATATGCTGTCTACCAGCACAAACTCATTCGCATGTAGATGGCTCGAAATGAACTTATTGCCGGCGTTGCCGGACAATCTTCCGTCGACGCTCACACACCTGTACGATCTACTCACTGGCGCTGTGGTTGATTTCCGATGAAGGCGCACGCGCGACACCAACTTTACCGAGTTCCCTGTGCAGCTGCGAAACCTTGAGTACCTGTAAGTGTCTGTGATGCCTCTCAGCGTTGTGATGCATGCTTTTGCAGAAGCGCAAACTCGCCAACCCTAACCCGGGTGGCCGACCGAGATTGGTCCAAGCTAGCCTACCTGTACGCGACTCCCTTGAGAACGGCTCTAAGCCGCGTAGGGACCTCGGAGCGCGGCTCTTTGCTCGTGAAGAGTGCAACATCAAGGCGTTTGTCAATGTAACCTTGTCGTCCAAGCTGCGCTACATGTACTCGTCGACGTCTTGGGTTCATGCGTGACTCGCACGTAGCAACTTTATGAACTGCAATATCTCTCAATTCCACATCTCCCAAGCCACGTTCGCCGCCATCAAAGATTTCAACATTCTGCGCAACACGACCAGGGGACCTGACGTCACCAACTACCGCGCGGGCGTCGAAAACACCGTCATCCGGTCCGACGCCGCCGCTTGTGCGGCTGACAACGGCACGCTGACGCCGCTCTGGCCGTCTTTCCAGAACGAAACCTACGAGACGTACACGGTTTGCATCACGCCCGACGTTGCCCCGCCCAAGGCCCCCGTCGTAGCATCCACTGCGACGACTGAGGCTGGTGACTCCAATCGTACGTCGGAGCCGCGAGGTTTCGCCTTAACACTCGACGTGGTGTAGATCTCCCGGTGATTCTCGGTGCTTCGTTTGGTGGTGTCGCTCTCATCGCCCTCATCGCATTTGCCCTCGTCAAGCGGCGGCGTCATGTGGCACCGCCATCGCCTGAGACGCCCATGGATGCCATGGTCGTTGACTCGACGTTTGCCTTCCAGACCAACACCAACAACATCTCGACGGCTATGCAAGAGATTCATTCGTGGAGCTTGGAGGAACTGGCACCCATCAAGCTCGACGAGTCCTCTCTCGAATTGCGAAGTATTCTCGGCTCCGGTGCGTCGGCCGACGTCTGGTTCGGCTATTACCGCGGCGACGCCGTTGCCATTAAGCGATTTTTGCACCGTGACTCGCCCGCTGATATGCAAGCATTTGTGGATGAGATTCAACTCCTGCAAAAGTACAACTGCGGCGTCAAAACGAGGCATCTCATGGGCCGTTTTTTAGGTTGCACTCCCCGTATATTGTCCGCATGATTGGCGCATCATGGACTCGCCCGACGGACCTCAAGTGCATCCTCGAGTACATGGACTTGGGGGACCTACGCGAGTACCTGGCCAACCATTCGACGGCCGAGTATACGTGGCGACAGAAGACCCGCAGCATGTACGAACTCGTGCTTGGCATTCAGTACTTGCATGCACACGCTATCATCCACCGCGACCTCAAATCCCGCAACGTTCTTCTCGACTCGAAAAAGGTTGAAATTTGTCGTTTTGTGCAACCCTACACCTGCCCTAACCCTTTCCTAGGGCACAAAACTTACCGATTTTGGTGTCGCGCGAGTCGATGTCCAGGCAACCATGACCGCCGGTGTTGGTACCTTCCGTTGGATGGCCCCAGAAGTGCTGATGTACGGTCGGTACTCGGTTGCCGCCGACATTTACTCCTTTGGTCCGTAGCTGTAAATCTTTGGTAGAGTCCTCATGAGGTGTAGGCATGCTCTTGTCCGAGTACGATACGCATGCGATTCCGTACGAAGACAAGATCAATCCAACGACGGGGCAGCCGCTCGTGGACACGGCCATCATGGCCCGGGTGCTCGAGGGCTCGATTCAGCCGACCTTCTCGAGCACGTGCCCCGACTGGGTTTACGCCATGGCAATGGCATGCCTCAAGTTTGACCCAGCAGAGCGCCCAACTGCTGACGAGCTTGTCACCAAGTATATCGCGCCTCGTCTGCCTTAAACTTTGCTAAGTCGAAGAATTGGCTGTTGTGGACGATTCGCTAGTACATGTTTGGCAAGTTTAGATCATCTACGGAGCTTTCGATGTGGCCGTGGACACGATGCAGTGGATTGTAGTAGCTATTCTTGTGTGCTGTTGTTTTGGGTCGATTGCGTGCAGCAGCGCGGTACGTTGTATCATTCGAGGACTACGTGATTCGCCTGTGACGACTGAGTTTGCCGGGGAGCCTGAGTCTTCCTGTGTTTTGTTGTCACTAAGTTCTGGCATGACTAGCCATGCGAGTAATGCCTCGAAAAACGCAAACTGGATCAATATGTATCTGCCAAACTAGTTCCACAAGCATTTGTCGGATGCTAGCTGCTATCGCACTAGCGCTTCCAAGGAGTTTGAAGTTAGATCCACAATTCGCTCAGATGCAGTCACAAGAAGCAGGCTGTGAATGAGTCCACAATGTCATGCAGACCCATACTTGAAACCATTTGGAGTATCCTCAACGTCCATTGCCATGGCGTTCCGAGCGTCGCTGCAGTACACCCACACCAGTGCATGCAGTACAACCGTCTGCTACTAGTAACACGATGCATCGATTCCATTAGATTAATTGGGAACTGCGTTCATTTTCGTCCATGGCGATGCATACCAGCGTAATGAGCGCAATGTCGACGCCGGGAGAAACATCGACCAAGTACCGGTTGCCAGTGAGATCGAGCGGCTGGCGCAGTTGGGCGATGGCATTGCCGTCGCACGAGATGGTGGCGCTCCGGCCGGCCCAGTTGCCTTTGCAGCGGATGACGTACGAGCGGTGGCTGACGAGGTCTTGGACCGTTGCCTCGATCTCGGACGACCCGATCTTGATGCGCGTCTTGATGGCAAACATGTCGGACGACGTGTCATCGTTCCGATACACGCGCTGCGTGAGGGTGAAGGCGAGGAGGTCCTTCTTAAGCACAGCCACGGTACGGTTGGCGTCGTCCAGCAGCAGCTTCTTGTTGGACAAAGACAACGCCTTGGCATCGATTTTGAAGTACGCTTCGTTCGTCGTCGCATCGCGGATCACAAAATCTTCACCCGACCACGTCCAGAGCTTTCCCTTCATGTCCAAGGTCACTGGGCGCTCCAGGACGTATTTTGAATCAAAGACCGTGATGGACTGGGGCTGGCCCGTGTGAGCGGTCGTTTGAACAGCTTCGGAAGACTCGCAGGCGCCCATGGTGTCGTTGGTACGGAAGGAAAAGAAAAATATGACGCCTCCATCGCACACACCAGCGGTGGAGCGGACTGCACACGGTTGTTTGATTAACTTTTTACCGCTAGAAACATGCGCTGGAGCCAATGCGCTGTTGAGTGTATCGAATTCACTAAACTTGATTTACCAAAGTCGAGCGTCCAAGGACTGTACGCACTACACTTGGTGCGTTTGTCGTCTCGATAGAGGACGCCTTGCACGCCTCGTTGCACTCCTCGTTTGTATCGCCAAGGCATATGCGATAGATGCTGTGCGCGACACGAGTCGGGCACTTATGTAAACCTAAATCTAGTTAAGTTAATACGAGTCTGCTGCTAC
>JNBR01000413.1:0-58053 GCA_002081595.1 Achlya hypogyna
CTGGGGGGCAGCCATGGCGGCCGCAGCAAGCGTCGAGAGGAGGAAGGCAGTCTTCATGGCAAAATCGGAAGTGACATCGAAGCTGTTGATCCTTGCCGCGCCAGTCGCTTGGCCAAGAGGAGAGTCTCAGTGCACTCTCCATACTGAATCGTTGATGTTCTCGAGAGTCCATCTGACCAATCAGCTGGTCGCAATTGCGATCCGCACAGAAATTCCCTCACTGCGTAGAAAAATTGCCTTAATCAAAACTTGTGGTGACGAATTTATTGACAAATTGAAGTGCAAGGATGGATTTGAGAGAATATCTCGAGGTTTCGTGGGGGCAAATGATTGTTTTTCTCAGCTGCTGGGCTCTGGACGTTGCGGCTGCGGTGGGCAAGCCATCGACGGCACTGAACAATCGCACCATCAAGAGTTCGATTTAAGATGTTTTCCTGTCGAGGACGCTCGGACGAGCAGAGGTTCGAATCGAAATATAAGAGGGACGAAAGGACAGCACGTATCGATTGGTTGCGTCGATCGTAGACAGCTGAAGTTCTCTTTGTGCCGGTCGGAGCGTGTGGTACCATACAATACAGTGTACTGGAAATGCAGTTTGCGCACTCCACCTCAGTCGAACTATTACAGGAACTTTAAAGTTGTATGGACGGTATTAAGAGCCACGAAATACGCATGAGGCACACTGAACAGGTACAAACTTCATTGTGCGTTGTGACCTTCGAGAAATATGCTCGTCTTGAATGGGGCGGTGGGACAACTTGCCATCAGCATTTGATATGAACACTGGTCGAAGATTTTCTTTCAAGACCTAAAAGTGTGAATCGCACAAACAAGTTCTGACTGAATGTCCCGAATGCCAAGGAGGACTCATTGTTTTTTGTAGTGAACTTCCTAAACTTTTCAATTGAATTCCTCTTTTTGAAAACTCCAGCTAACAAAATTTGACGAAACAAATTAATCTCTCTTTGTTCTGCAACAAAATTTAGCACGAGCAATCATGCTCCAAGAGCTGTTTGAATAGACTCTGTTGTTCCGTGCACAGAAGGCATTCCACTCCTTGTTATTTATCGACGCCGACTCCTATATCAGCTTATCCTACACCATCAAAGCCACATTTGTATCCAGAAAAGTGCTTACTAGACGCACCACTCACTTAGCATCGAATATAGTGAATATGTATTTGGTCCATAAGACGTCTCTTTGTATGAAAATACCAAGAAGGAATGGGAATTGGACAATGACGGTGTGTGGAATATATAAAGCGCACTAAAGAATATGCCACAGCCGACAGCTCGTCCAGCATGTGCCGTGCTGAAGGATAGTAGTGAATTGTTGTGTTGTCGAATTGAGTAATAGATGTAATGAAAATTGTTAAACCAATTTATCCTCAAATGAAAGATGATATTATATTAATTATTAGGAGTAATAATTTTCCACAATACATCCCGCTTTGAGGTCGTTGGCGAGCAAAACGATGGATCGCAAGCGCAGCCGCCGTGATAGCCGCAGCAGAAGTCGAAGCCCACGTCGCGAGCGGAGCTACCGCCGAGATAGAAGCAACAGTCATGATCGGTCGTCTCGCCGAGACCGTTCCAGCGATCGCGAGCGTAGCCGGACGCGCGAAAGCACTTCGCGCCACACGACTCCTCGGTGCGCACGTCTAAGATCTTTCTTCGCTAACCATTCATGTGGCAGCACGGAATCGCGATCGTCTTCAGCGCGGTATTCTTCTTCACGCATGTCTACCCCGTCAACGTGGGCGGAAAAGCCGTCGCCATCGCCCAGTCCTTCGACGAGGTCTGGCTTGGGGTTGAACTCGAGCGATTGGGAAGAGCCCGAACGGCTCAACTCCTCAAGCGCATCAAGCAGTGAACGTCGCACGCCTAAAGCGTCCGAGTGGGATGCTCCAACTCCGTACCCCGGCATCGACCGCTGACCACGACCCTCATTCATCTTGGTAGATCTCCGCTCCGTGCATCGTCGTCATCCTCGTCGGCGTCAGTTTCGAGCACTTCGTCCTCCATAAGCATTGCGCCGCGCTGCGACCTAATGGCCAAGGAGACGCGTCATCGCCTTGGAAGGGGCGACTACGCCAAGAAGCAGTACGATGACGCCGACGAGGAGCGTTTCGACCGCGAGTTCTACCTGCGGGACGAGACCGACTCGTACGGGCATGAATCTGCCTTCATCGGCAACGAGGCCAAGTTCCGCAAGATCGAGGACGAGATGCTCAAGAGCCGGCAGCGCGGTACGACCAGCTCCTTTCCATCCGTCGCCTCACGATCGTCAGGCGACCTAAAGCTGCGGGGCAAGTCAGCACGCGCCTCCGCCCTGAACCAGGACCAAGAGGCGTGGGAAAACAACCGTCTTCTCACGAGTGGTGTCATGGCGACGACTGTACGCTGCGTGTGCGCCAAGGACTCATGGACGGCCGTAGGAAGTGGACACCGAGTTCGACGACGAGCTCGACGCGCGGGTTCAGATTATGGTTCACAACACCAAGCCGCCGTTCCTTGACGGCCGCGTCTCGTTCACGACACAAGTGGAGATGGTGGCAACGGTCAAGGACGCGACGTCGGACATGGCAGTGTGCGCGCGCAAGGGTAGCGACCTGCTGCGGGAAGTCCGGGAGCAGCGCGAACGGTCAAAGATGCGCAAGCGCTTCTGGGAGCTGGGCGGCTCGCGCATGGGCGATGCCATCGGCGTCCAGGCCCCCGACACAAACGTAGACGAAGACGGCAACGCACTACCTCCTGAGGCTGCGGACGCCCCGATGACGGCGGCGCCGGCCGTCGACGTTAACCCCAAGGCGGAGTCGCAGTTCTCGACGCATATGAAAAAGAAGATTGCGGCCGTGAGCGACTTTGCCAAGTCCAACACGATTAGTGAGCAGCGCCGCTTCCTTCCAATCTTTCAGTGCCGCAGCGAGCTCATGCAGGTGATTCGCGACAACCAGATCGTGGTCATTGTGGGCGAAACGGGCAGTGGCAAGACGACCCAGCTCACACAGGTACGCGTTGGCCTTGAAATGCGCCTCGAAAGCTGCGTAGTATATGCACGAAGAAGGCTACTCCAAGTTTGGCATGATCTGCTGCACGCAGCCGCGCCGCGTCGCCGCCATGTCGGTGGCCCAGCGTGTGAGCGAGGAGATGGGGGTCACCCTCGGCGAAGAAGTCGGGTACGTGGTCGGCACCGGCGGCGTCGGCTGACGAGATGCCCAGATACGCTATTCGCTTCGAAGATCTATCCTGCGACAAGACTATCGTCAAGTACATGACGGAAGGCATTCTGCTTCGCGAGTCGTTGCGAGAATCGGATCTCGACAGCTACTCGGCGGTCATTATGGACGAAGCCCATGAACGCGCGCTCAACACCGACGTGCTCTTTGGCATCCTGCGCAAGGTGGCTTCGCGGCCGAGGTCCGCGCACTGAGCAGGTCGTAGGTTGTGCAGCGGCGACGGGACTTCAAGCTCATCGTGACGAGTGCAACGCTCGACGCCAATAAGTTTGCCAACTTCTTTGGCGGCGTGCCTCTCTTCACGATCCCAGGCCGAACCTTCCATGTCGACGTGTACGTCAGTTAGGCATAGAGATCGATGCAACGGAATGCGCTTGGTAGAATGTACGCAAAGTCCCCGGCCGAAGACTACGTGGACGCGGCCGTGAAGCAAGTGATGACAATCCATCTGAGCCACCCGCGAGGCGACATCCTTGTGTTTATGACGGGCCAGGAAGACATTGAGGCGACGTGCTACTGTTTGGCGGAGCGCATGGGACGCATCGACGGCGCGCCACCGCTGATGGTACGTTGGCGTCGCTCGTGGTCGCTGAGAACCGTCAATATGCAGGTGCTGCCCATGTACTCGCAACTGCCCGCGGACCTTCAAGCCAAAATCTTTGACGCCTCCGACGTCCGCAAGTGCATCGTGTCGACCAACATCGCCGAAACGAGTCTCACGGTGGACGGTATTCGCTACGTGCTGGACCCAGGCTACTGCAAGATCAAGGTCTACAACCCCAAGATTGGCATGGACGCGCTGCAGGTGACGCCCATCTCCCAGCAGAACGCGAGCCAACGCTCGGGGCGCGCCGGTCGTACAGAGCCAGGGTACGACCGCGCCGAGAGAGCTGGAAACGGACTGGCGTAGGGTGTGCTACCGTCTGTACACGGAGCGGCAGTTCTGCAACGAGATGATGGAGGCGCAAGTGCCCGAAATCCAGCGCACGAACCTCGGCTCGATTGTGCTATTGCTTAAGTCGCTCGGTGTCAAGAATCTCCTCGAGTTTGACTTCATGGACCCGCCGCCGCAAGACAACATCACCAACTCGATGTACCAGTTGTGGGTTCTGGGTGCCCTCGACAACACGGGCGAGCTCACTGAAATGGGCAAGAAAATGGTACCCGAAGGCTGCGGACGTAGCTAAGTCCTGTCGTAGGTTACGTTCCCGCTGGACCCACCGCTGGCCAAGATGCTGCTGTTCTCGGAGCAACTCGGGTGCACAGATGAAGTGCTCATCGTTGTGTCGATGCTCAGTGTGCCCAGTGTGTTTTTCCGGCCCAAAGACCGCGAAGAAGAGTCGGACGCGGCGCGTGAAAAGTTCTTCGTGCCTGAGAGCGACCATCTCACGCTGCTCAATGTGTACAAGCAGTGGGTGGTGCGTCACCGCTGCGTTGCGCATGAACACCTATCGACGCCTGTGTAGGCCAACAACTACTCGAATGCGTGGGCCAACGATCATTTCATCCACGCCAAAGGTACGCGGTGGCGATGGCGGTGGGCCTGATGTGGTGCAGGCATGCGCAAGGCCCGTGAGGTCCGCGAGCAGCTCGTTGACATCATGAAGCAGCAGAAGATTGGACTCTCGTCCTGTGGGACGCACTGGGACGTCGTGCGGAAGGCCATTTGCTCGGCGTACTTCTACAATTCGGCGCAGATCAAGGGCATCGGCGAATACGTCAACATGCTCACGGGCATGCCGTGCAACTTGCACCCGAGTTCGTCGCTCTTTGGACTTGGATACACACCCGACTTTGTCGTGTACCACGAACTCATCTACACGACGAAAGAGTACATGCAGTGCACGACGTCGGTCGAGGGCGAGTGGCTGGCGGAACTCGGCCCCATGTTCTTCAGCGTCAAGGAAAGCTACAAGTCGCGGCTGCTGAAGCGGGCCAAGGAGAAGACGGAGCGAGCCGACATGGAGCACGAGATGAGCATGCAGCACGAGCGGGAAGCGTTCGAGCGCGAGCGCGCCGAGCGCTTGGCCCAGCGCTCCAAGGAGAAGGCCAAACTCGCCATGTACTGTGCTCGAGACAGTCGGCGACAACGCTCATGGAACTTAGGGTCACGCCGGGACGAGCCAACAAACAAGCCAAGACCCCGCTACGCACACCCCTGCGTTATGGCTTTTAAATGCATTCACGCACGCGTCGTTCTTTGTTCAGGGGGCCATCGTTGATGACAGCCCGTGTGACGACAAGGGCACGGCAGGCTGGGAAGTGGCCATGGTGATCCGCCTGTGCACAAGGACGGAAGATGCCATCCGTGCCTACTGCGCGGCCTGGAAACATTAATCCAACAATACACAAAGAGAAGGTGGAGGAAGTATCTAAAGGCGTTTATGTAACAGAGAGATGGCGATGGCCTCAGGGCTTGGTGGTGTCGGCCTTGGAGCCATCGGCCGCAGGCTGTGCAGGATCGTCAGCCTTGAGCAACGCTTCTTTTGCCCGGAAGATCTTGGACTGAAGGTAGTATGACCCGCCACCGCCCGCAGTATCGTTGGCCTTGAAGTACCGCTCGAACTGCTTCTCGATCTCGGCGGCGCTGGGGTTGGCCTTGAGGTTGAGCACCTCGAGAGCCTGCTCCTTGGACATCTTGGCCTTGAGCGAGACGGAGGCCGTGGACGCAACGGTCTTGCCCGACTTGGCGTTGATGATGGCCTGCTGGTACGCCTGGACGAAGGCCTTGGAAACGACGCCCGCACCGGCGACGACGATGTTGGCGATCAACCGCGCGACTTGGCCCGACATGGCGCTTGAGAAAATGCAAAATCTTATTGCTTTTTATAGCATTATATTTGAAATTTGTATGGTCTATCGTCGAATTTCGAGACGTGCGTTCGGCTGGTTCGGTGGCCTTCGGAACCTAGCTGTTCGGTTTGGTTTGCGGTTGAGTTTAACCGTTTGGGTAATCGGTTAGACGATCAAGAATCAAAAACAGCAGCATTAACCAGAAGGCCGAAGAAACGATTCTGAGGACGATGCATAGCCTCGACCGGCAGCCCTTGCATGGGACGGAGGAAGAGGAGACGCGAGACTGAAGCATGATGGTTACGTAGGCGCTGGCGCCAGGCTGCCAAGTTTAGAGGCTTGGCCTCGGAGGTCGGCTGAGGTTTGCCCCCTTTACGAATAGTCTTGTGATTGAGACTTGTCATCGTGTACGCAGTGGTTGGCTTTGCCCCGAACCAAGCTCGAAGAGCTCGGTGAGCGTATTCGGGCGAAAGCGACGATGCTCGCATCGCGGTGAAGATGACCTGAGGAAACCAATGTGCTTGAGGTTGCTCGAACCATTTAAGTCTGGAATCTGGCACCCCATCCAGCCAGACCAGATCGTCAAAGAGATGCCTAATCGGATAACGTGGCAGCATTGCATCGTGACGTCCATAGCGGCTCCAACCACTCCTCTGTGAATTGCTCATTGCAAGCTTCGGTCCGCATGCTCCTAGAGTCTGCGATGGAGGGGTGATGCATCGTATCAGTGGCGGCGCCCGCCGAGAGGCAGCTGCGCGGTTCTCGTCACAAGCCGGCGCTTCATCGCCACAAGCCGCGGCGGCCGATTGCGCTCTCTGAGCCGCCCGCGGGCGCCCATTGGTCCGTTTTTGCCGAGGTAAAAGGCCGATCACTCAATTTTGACCAATCAAATTCCGTCGAAGGCTAGTCGAGTGACTTGAGCACAACGCAAGTCGCCAGCATGAGTGCCAAGGCCGCGTCCAAGTCCGACAAGGGCATCAAGAACTTCTTCGGCCTCTTCAAGCGCAAGGACTCGACGCCGCCCGCTGTGTCGGTGGCCGTGACCGCACCGCAGCTCACGTCGGCGACGTCTTGCTTGTCGCCCGAGGACGAGCACATGAGCCCATCAAGCAACGTGCTCGCCGAGTTTGAGTTTGTCAAGGAGCTGGGCAAAGGAGCTACGGCCAATGTCAAGCTCTGCAAGCGAAAGGTCCACGATAACCAAAAGGAAGACCTCGTAGCCATGAAGGAGTTCAAAACGTCGCTACTCAAGAAGATGAAGGAGTTCAAGCGGGAGGGGCGGCGCATGGTTAGATCTTGGCTCCGTCGCGTTTCCTCACTCGGATCGTGTAGGTCGTGTCAACGGCCTTCGACAAGGTGCAGGTTGAGATTGCCATCATGAAGAAACTCAGCCACCCCAACCTCATTTCCCTTGAAGCCGTTCTCGATGACGGCAACGAACAGCTTGTGCTCGTGCTCGAATACGCGCCGCATGGACAGATCATGGTATGGGACGGCCCGCGCCAGACGTACGTCCCGAGTATCGACAGCGCTGCTTTCCACGCCCCTCTTTACGGCCCCGTCGTGCAGCACTCGCCCAACGGCCTCCAGGAGCACGTCGCCCGCAAGTGCTTCCGTGAACTGCTACTCGGCCTCGAGTACCTCCACACAAACGACATCTGCCACCGGTGCGCTGCTTGGCATAGAACTCGGGTCGTGAATCCTTGGTAGGGACCTAAAGCCTGAGAACATTCTCATCGGCACCAACGGCACGGTCAAGATTGCCGACTTTGGTGTCGCACACTTCTTCGACGATAAGCCTGAGGGCAACGCCGCCGCGCAGCCCGTGGCACATGGCTTCCTCACCAACTCAGCTGGCACGTATGCTTACATGCCTCCCGAGTCCATGGCCTCGGTAAGCTGCCGGCGACGCGACGACAGGACTCATAGCGATGCAGGAGCCGTACAGCGCATTTGTTGCCGACATTTGGGCCCTCGGCATCACGCTTTACGCCATGCTCTTCGGCTCGTTGCCGTACTATTCGAGCGAAGTCACGGTGCGGTCGCTTTCGTGAAGGGGCTGCTTACGAGCCGTTCTCGTAGGAGCTCTTTGAGATGATCCAGAACAACGTAGGCCGCTCACGACGCACTGGCAGCAGACTGATACGTTGCTTGTAGCCGGTCGTCCTACCAGTGAAGGAGGACGTACATCCGGCGCTGTGCAGCCTTCTGCGGGGCCTCTTGGAGAAGGCGCCGGCGAAGCGCTTAACAATCCAGCAGCTGAAAGCCCACCCGTGGGTTAACGAAGGCTACGAGAGCCAGAGTAAGGCCTTCCAGGCGCGCCGCACCGAGGCCGTTGAGGTGTCGGCGGACGACATCCAGAACGCTTTCACGCGCATCCCGTCGATGGCGGCGCTCACGCGCATGAAGATGTCGTCGACCAAGTGGGCCAACAATGCACGCAAGGCTGTCAAGGAAAAGGAGCTTCTCAAGCAGACGTCCAGCGCCAGCGCCACGGACTGCAAGCCCGACACGCAAGCTGCCTAGATATGGCCCGCTCCACGTATCGAGAAAGTATATACATAATCGTCCTCACACCATACATGTCCAGCACACACGTTGCTACCAACCTCTGCTACCGCGAGTGAGAGATGGCTGGTTGCCGTATGGAAGACGTGCCGACAAAGGCAGCGGTGTTGGCTGCGGCACTGATGGCCATGGCTACGGCGCTGCCTGGCGGTGAATCTGAGGCACCGGCAGTGGGTGGCAATAGCCATTTATTGGCTGCAATTGAGCTTATTTTGGCCAATCATCACACGTTAAATCCAAACTGACCGTGCTGCCTGCGACACTCCGGGTAAATCCCGGCGTTTGTCCCACTGTCCCTTGGGGTTAATCGTGATATTCGATATGCTATGCGATTTTAGAGGGATTTCTGGTTGAAGCAACGACGGGGCACTGTGGGAGTGGTCGGGTTGGACTTGGAATTTGTATACTTGGATGCTGTGGCCACAGACTTGGCGGTGATGTCACTTCCGATTGATCATGTTCCAGCGCACGTTCGCCGCCGCCAAGCCGATTGCCGCGGGCCTCCGCCGCGTCCACACTGAGAACCGGATCAAGGAGCTCGGCTACGTGCTTCCTGGTGTCGCCGAGCCCAAGGGCACGTACCGCACGTGCGTTCGCTCGGGCAACATGATCTACACGGCCGGTCACTTGCCGCAGCCTGCCGGCGGCGACCTTATTAAGGGCAAGATTGGTGCGGACCTCACGGCCGAAGATGGCTACGAGGCTGCCCATCATGTGGCCCTCGCGCTCTGTGCGACGCTCAAGGCTGAGCTTGGTGACCTCGACAAGGTGAAGCGCATCGTCAAGGTCGTCGGCTTCGTCAACTGCGTCGACGGCTTCACGGCGCAGCCCTCCGTGATCAACGGCTGCTCTGACACGCTCGGCAAGATCTTCGGTGAGCGTGGCGTGCACGCGCGTTCGGCCGTCGGTACGAACGCCCTGCCCCTTGGCATTCCCGTCGAGGTTGAGTGCGTCGTCGAGGTTGAGGACAACTAAGTGTCGTCAGTAGTACACAGTACAGTCAGTTTCTTGAGCCAGTTTTTCTAGTAGTTTTACGAATAGAGGGGCCTGCTTTCAATGGAGCACAACCATACAGCGATATCTGTGAGCAGCGGTACTCATGCCATCGATATGACAGACAGGCGTCTGGAACTCCTCCATTTCAGCGTGTTCACGCCTCGTGGGCCAGCGGGCGTTGGTGGCGCGCGGTGGCATGCTGCAAAGGGTTTGAACGAAATCAGTACGAACTGCGCATGAACGTGTGTTTGACACTCAGGATGCTCACAGGATTAAAGCCAACCAAACACACCCCCACACTCAAACAGGGCCAAACGAGAGATTGGGCAACACGTCTCAGATTCGCTTACTCTACTGCTTCATGGTTGAACGGAGACTGCTCGCAAACACAGCGAACGGCGTCGTGTCGAGAACGGGCGCCCCATCGAGCGTCACTCGCACAAACCAGTCGTGGCCGTCTTGAAAGAGCTCCAGGACCACTGCGGCACCGTAGTCCGGCCAGAAAGGATGGATTAGGTCCACGCGTAGCCCATACAACAGAGCCAGCAGCGACACGTCGTGGCCGCTGTAGATGCGCACGACCTCCGCGCTGTCTCCATTTCGGGCCATCATGCAATGCTCCATCTACCCAAGTCTTTTCGTCCATTGCTCGATTGCGATGAGGATGAAGTGGCACCTGCGCAAGCAGCTCCGTGCCCAGGCCTGTCACTACGAGGCGCAAGATGGTCGGGTCGGTGTAGTACTTTGGGAGCTAAGAGAACCCTTCCTCGGAGAGACCGTACCTGCTGGAAGCGCAGCGCGAGGTGATTGATGGCTGGCTGGGAGAGCTCCTAGTAGATAGTTCGTCGGTGAAGAAGGTCCTTCGCGGAGCCTCGCACGGCCGTGTCAGGGAGGTACTCGATGGCGTGGGCATGGCGGCAGATAAAATGATCGGCGGCCTTCATCCACGTAAACTCTTCGCCGCCGACGGAGAACATGGGCAGGCGGTGGATCAGCTCGGCTTTAACGTCGGCCATGCGCGCTTCGTCGGCGGCGTATTTGTCGGCGATGAGCTGCAACTTCATGGGGATGATCACGTTGCCGTTGGCGCTATAGGCTGTATTTCTCTGAGACGCGTACATCAATAGGAGAGTACCGTTGATGAAGTTCAAGTGCTTGGGTAGCACGTCAATATCTCGGGGTGCAGACGGTAGGAAGCATGAGAGGAAGGCTGCCGTGCTCTGTTGTGTTCGGTCGTACGGCGTGCTCTGGACTCGAAGGTCCACCGAATTGAGCGTCCAGCCGTGAGCCTTGCATTGCGCTCGCTAGTTCATAGACGCTATAGGAACACTCGTCCAGCAAATATGTACCACTTGCGAGCCCCGGGCTTGCATTTGCTCGATGCCCGTGGTCGTGAGCTGGCCGTAGATTGCCGTGCTCGGCGCATGAAGTTTGGGCACCCAAAGCGCGTCTTCAGCGGCCGCTCTGTGGCGCCCGCCCGCAAACACATTGTGCAGTGGCGACCGGTCGCCATGCCGGTGCAAGACTTGGACAAGCCGCAAGCGCATGCGGGCTCCGAAGCGGTCCGAAGCAAATGATCACGTCTCGTTAAAGTACGCCCGCTGAGTCCTCGGAAGTGCGTGGCGGCTGCAATCAAGTGCGTATCATATGAATGATTCCACACGATGGGGGGCGCTCGCAGCGCAGCCGCCAAGGTGTCCTTCTGCTTGCTGCTGATCACACCAGCCGCACCTGCACCTGAGGCATCATGCCCACGAGCTGCTGGTCCAGTGCGACGTGCCGCTTCCCGCAATGAAGACAGATTTCAGCTCCAATCGCTCCTACCGCCGCCCACGCGTCTTGAAGGCCTGTTGAAGCACTGATGCCAGGAAGAACGCGGTCTTTGTCATGGTGGGTTTGTATCTGGATGGCTTGTGCGCTTCTACTGCACAAGCAAACCTTCCACGGGCGTCCTTGGTCTCTCTACTGGGCTTTCACACCATCGGGGGGGGCGCCTTTCTATGCCGCCCCCATCAAAATGTGTCAAAAATTATGGTGGCGACGGAGTTTGAAGCCACGTTCTTCCCCACGTTGCAAAGCAGAGACACATGTCCTTGTCTATGGCTGTAACCCTCCCATCGTGTGCCAAGGTACTTGTGGGGCGGAGTTCCGCGGATACATCCCACGCAGGCTGTTCGAGAAGGCGCGCTGGGGGCCACAAATTTTCCCCAGCCGCTTGTGTCAATGACTGCCACCGATCCCCTCGGATCTCAAGCTTTGCACTCGACACTTTCGACTCGAACACTTTAAGCTACTTCTCCACAGTGTAAAGTGGCGGGCCGTCGTTGTCGAGCTACTCTGTGGAAGCCGTCGGCTCTGTCGTGTTTGGGAATATTCAATTTGAGAGGTTCGACAACAGCAAAGTGCATGTGCATAGAAACTTCAACATGGTCTATGTGCAGGTATGCATTTTCACAGGAAATCCCCCCGTGGGACCCGCCAATATTTGGCGCTGTCAATGACATGGATATCACCTGTCGTCAAGACCCCCGCTCTGCCTTCTCCTCGCAGCTACTTTGGCCGTTCCATCCACGCGTTCTCGTTCGAAAGCTTCGTTCGTCCGACACACCCACGCGGCGCAGGGCCTCGCCCACGGCCGCCCGCACGCCAAGATCAACAAAGATGCGGCCCTCGGCTGCTTTAACATGTGGCCCCCAGTGACGTCGAAAGGCTGCAGTCGCGTGACCTTTGGTCGCTGGGGCCGGTCGCCTAAGTGCGCCGACATACAAACAGCAAGACGTACATTCGAATGGGCAAAGTGGGGGCGCGGCATACAATTTTTCAGTAGATGGTTATAAAAATAGCGTACTTTGGCGGACGGCAGCGTACAATGTGTACGCTTGCACTTGGACCGTGTAGGAAGCGGACCGGATGGGATTAGAGGACGGACGTACGGCCAGCTGCCGGCGCAGCTGCCTGTGGGGAATTATAATTCGCAAGATCAGCGGCGGATTTCCCCCGTCATTTGATCATTTTCTCTGCCACTCCCACCCCATGTCGACAGCCGAGCACACGCAGGTGGCGAGCGCCAACGGCGGCGAGAGAGCTCATGCGAGTGTGCCGTAGGTGTACGTCCCGGACGACAAGGTCGCATGGATCGCCGCGCAAGTGCTCAGCGCGACGGACGATGCCTTCACAGTGCAGACACAAGGCGACGCGAGTGAGGAGAACCTGGCCGACCACCCGGCGAATGGTGCGACGCGCACTGTACCGGTCCGTGCATCTAGTGTGTTGTTCGGGACTCAAGGAAATGGGCGTAGAAAACTGCCGTGTGCCTGCAGAACGAGTTGCCTGCAGAAGGGTGTGCCGATATGGTCCACCTCAACTACTTGCATGAAGCTGCGATCCTCTATAACCTCAAGACCCGTTTTCACCACGGGCTGCCATACACATACACGGGTCCGATTTGTATCGCCGTCAACCCCGTACGTCCCAAATCACGGTGTTGGATTCGGTTCCAACGTCGCATTAGTACAAATGGCTCGACATCTATAACACAAGCATGCAGTCGACGTACATGGACGTGGACAAGCTTGCGGAGCTACCCCCGCACGTGTACGCTGTGAGTGCGCGCAGTTACAACCACATGCAAGTGTTTGGCGAGAACCAGTCGATCCTCGTGTCCGGCGAATCTGGCGCCGGCAAAACGGAGACAACCAAGATCTTGATGTCGCACCTGGCGACAGCGGGCGATCGCACCGACGCCGACCACACCATGACAATGAACATCGTCGAGCGTGTGCTGCAGTCAAACCCGCTCATGGAAAGCTTTGGCAACGCCAAGACCTCTCGCAACGACAACTCGTCGCGTTTCGGCAAGTTTTCCGAGCTTCAGTTTAACGCCGAGTGCCAGCTCGTGGGCGCCCGCTGCAACACCTATTTACTTGAAAAGTCTCGCGGTACTTACTTGGCGTTTGCCGTTGGCTCATCCTGTGCCTAGTGTCGACCCACGGCAAGGGCGAGCGCAACTACCACATCTTCTATCAACTGCTTGCGGCGCCCGAGACTGTCCGCGCCCAAGTGGAGCTACACGAGACAGATCCGATGGCCTTTCCCTTCTTGCGGGGCACCGCGGCCACCGGCGAGAGCGTCATGACGGACCTGGACGCCGAGTACTTTGAGCGCACCCTCACGGGCCTCACGACGCTCGGCATCGCCGAAGCCGATCAGATGTACGTCGGTCGCCTGAACCGCTTGAATCTCACCGCAACTTAGCTCTGTGTTCGGGATCGTGTCGGCCATCCTGCACCTCGGGCGCGTCGAGTTTACGGGCGACGAGGCCAAGATGGTGGCAACACCAGCAACGGTGGCGGCCGTGACCAAGCTGCTGGGCTTCACAGCGGCGGACTTTGAGCAGAGCCTGTGCACGCGGCAGATGGCGGCTGGTCTCGACTCGTACACGGTGCCGCACACGATGGAGCAGGCGACTAGCGCGCGCACGGCGCTGTCCGTGGCTCTCTACTCGCGTCTCTTCGACTGGCTGGTGACACACATCAATGCGTCGACGTCGTCCAAGATGCACGTGGCCCACCGCATCTGCATTCTCGACATCTTTGGCTTTGAAATCTTTGAAAACAACTCGTTTGAGCAGCTGTGCATCAACTACGCCAACGAAAAGCTCCAGCAAAAGTTCACGCAAGACGTCTTCAAGTCGATCCAGAACGAATACGAGGAGGAAGGCATTCCGTGGACCAAGATTGACTTTGCCGACAACGTCAACGTGCTTGAGCTCATCGAGGGCCGCTTTGGCCTCCTCGCGCTGCTCAATGAAGAGTGCATGCGGCCCAAGGGCAGCGACAGCGCGTTCACCAACAAGCTCTCGGCGCACTACAACGACAACGACCGCTTCGAGATCCCGCGACTCAAGCGCAACTGTTTTGCCATCACGCATTACGCTGGCTACGTCGCGTACGACACCGCGGGCTTCCTGGTCAAGAACACGGACGCGCTCCAGAAGGACGTGCTCGCGCTCCTCTACCGCTCGTCGGCGCCGTTTGTGAACGCTCTCTTCCCCGCGCCGGCCGAGTCCAAGGCGACCGTCGTCACCAACCGCCTTCGTCGCTCCAACTCGATCCTTGCAGACTCGGTGGGCACGCAGTTCAAGTCGCAGCTCAATGCGCTCATGGAGGACATTCGCCGCACCCACGTGCAGTACGTGCGCTGCATCAAGCCCAACAGTACCAAGAGCCCGCACACGTTCTCCAAGGGCCGCGTGGCCGCGCAGCTGCAGTGCGCCGGCGTAGTCGAGGCCGTGCGCATCAGTCGCATGGCCTTCCCGAACCGCTTGCTACAGCAAGAGTGCCTGCAGCGCTTCCGCTTGCTCGTGCGCGCTGCGGCCTGCGACTCAGACGACGACGAGATCAACCAGTGCGCCGCGATGCTCGCACAGCTGCTGGCACCGGCCGACTTCCAGCTCGGCAAGTCGCGAGTCTTCTTCCGCGCAGGCGCCCTTGAGCGCCTCGAGGACTTGCGCACGCGGCAGCGCGATGCGTCGGCCATCGTGCTGCAGCGCGTCGCGCGCCAGTGGGCGGCCACAGTGCACTACCGCAAGGCGCGCAAGGCCGCCATTCTTCTGCAGTCGTACACGCGCGGGTGCGTCAACGCTCCTTTCGGTGCCAACGCTCATGGCTATGTAGGTACCTTGCGTCCCGTCGGTACCGCGCGATGCGGGCTGCAGCCATCACGCTGCAGTGCGCCGTGCGCTGCTACGTGGCTACGCAGCTTGTGGTGGCGATGCGGCAAACCAAGGGTGCCACGCTCATCCAAAGCGTGTTCAAGATGCACTTGGCGCGCGCCACGTACGTCCGCACACGTAACGCAAGCATCAAGATGCAGTGCCTTGTGCGCGGCTTCATCGCAAAGAAGGGCTTTGCGCGCCTCCTTGTGCAGGCCAAGGAGGAGGCCAAGCTCGAGAACCAGATTCAGCGCCTCAAGGATCGCCTCAAGGAAGAGAAGGCCCGCGCCGACCAGCTCTCGCGTCGCGCAAGCATGGCCGGTTCGGTGCCGTTCGAAAGCGAACTCGAGGGCGCCAGTGGCGTCATCGACCAGCTCCGCACCGAGATGACGCTGCTAAAGGAAGCCAACGCCGCTCTCAAGGTGCAGAACGCGACGCTCAAGAAGGAGAAGGAGGGCATGGAGCGTGGCGCGTACGTTAACGGCGCGTCGTTTGCCGCCGCCAACCAGCGCGCCGCCAAGCTGCAGGAAGAAGTGGACTTCCTCAAGACGGCGCACTCGCGCATCAAGGACACTCACAAAACGCTGCGTCTTCAAAACACGGCCACCATGGAGGGCATGCGCCACCTGCAGATGGAGCTTCACAACGTTGTGTGCGAGCGCAACGCGTTGCAGCAGTCGTGCGTCGCGCTGCAAGCGCATCTCGTGACCATCGAAAGCGACAACCGCGAGCTTACCAACGTCAACGCGCGCCTGCGTTTGATTCTCCGCCAAGACCCGGAACTCAACCGCAAGAGCCGCGAGGAGGTGGCCGGGCTGATGAAGAATGTGCGGCAGGCTCAAGAAGCCCGCGCGGCCAAGCCTTCGCCACCGACGTTCGCTTCCGTGACGGCGGCGTCGATCGTCAAGCCTGTGCCAGTTGTGCAGCAGGAGGTGACGGCCATCATGGTCAAGGCCAACTCGGTGCCCAAGAAGTCCAAGGCGCTTTCAAACCGGGTTATCAACCTCGCCGAACCCGTCAAGGAGTCGGACTTGAACGCCGTGCGCCAGCCGACGGGCGTCGACGGTCCATTGCCCTCGCCCGCCAAGGTGATGGGCCTTATCGACTCGGACGACGAAGACGCCAAGGTGAGCTTCCGCGTGACGCTCGTCGACGTGCCGGAGGAACCGGCCGCGCCGCCGACGACAACGTCGGCGCCGGTGGTCAAGCGCGTTGCGGTGCCAGCCGCGACGCCGTTCCCGCAGCGGCAACCGTCGCCTGCTAACGGCGGTTGGAAGACGCAGACCAGCCGCCCGCGAACCAACTCGAGCCAGGCCAAGCAGCAGCGGCCACGCACCAACTCGCGCGAGAAGGACCAGCGCCAGCAGTCGCCGCCCTTCCGTCGCGGCAGCTCCACGAGCCTCGGCGGGGCGCCCACCGGCAACAACTTCCGTCGCTCTGGCTCCAGCAGCGTCTCGAGCGCCGACGGCCACGCGCAGCAAGGCCAGCGCATGGGCCGCGGGGGCCGTCGCATCGAACTGTAGAATGCTAGTCTTTTTATTAACCAATTCATTTATATCGCATTGCAGTCTTCGCCGAGTGCTGCTGGATGCTTTGGCGACTAGGGTCACGTCGATAGCGAGAGATTTCCTTGCAGCTGGAGCCGATGAAAAGCTCAGCGGTGGGGACAAGTTGCAGCTCCATGGATATCGAGTGGTGCGACCTTGTACAAGGCGGCACGCCTACGCTCACCGCGACGTGAGCATGCCCGTGGTGCTGGACTTAGAACGATGATACGACCGTGGGCCGAAAAGCGGTCATGGTCCGAACCTTGTGGCGCCCTCCTAAGCGTCGAGTGATCCGGCGGACGACATCGAAGCTAAAGCTGGTGCTTGACGGTGCCAGGCGGTGTGCTCCTTTCATTGAAGGTCGCAGCTCCGAGTTTGGATCCCGGATCGCGATTTGATAACGTTGTACGGTGTTTCGGAGGCCGCAATGCCTCAAGAGCAACCGCAACTAGAGAGTAGTCCGCGAACGAGGTGAACTTTCGCCTTGCTCCATGCAACGTTGAGACCAAACTATTTCTGACGGCCAGCGCTATGCTTATGTCCTTCAGTCTACTCCATCAGCTCAGTTGTTTCGATTCCGCCTGTTGAGGACTGTCGTGGGCCGTGGCGATGGTTCGCGCCCAGTTCAACCACCGCGCCTCTTCGTACAAAGGCAGCGTTACACTGTGCTAATATTCCCGCTCAATTGGTCCTCGCTCATGGTCAAGGTCCGCCCGGCGGCCGGCCCTAGCGCCGTCACCGTGGTGCTTCCAGGGCCGGCAGCAGCCTTGCGCACCGCCGCGTCCACGCGCGCGGACGTCATGGGTCTTGCGTACGTGCTCGTGTCGCTCACCCTTGGCCTCTACAGCCTCGCGCTTTTATCTCCCTACCTGAGCAGTGACTTTTTCTGGGTTGACTTTGCCACAGCGGACGTCTCCACCGCACTTGCGACTGTATACAACAGTGAGCTGTCGGTAGCCGCGGGGGCATCGCCCCTTGATTTGCTCGCCGTCGGGGTGTCGGGTACTGACATTGGTGGTGTGCTGAAAACGTACCCGCGTCGCCTCATGTACGAGGAGCTCACCTCTCTCAACGCGGCCATTACTGGCTTACGCAATCTTGACACCGCCAAAGTAGTGACGATGATCGCCCAGTACTGCTGGGTTGATCTTGATCGGCGCTGGGCCATGGCCATCAATGCGGCGCGCCAAGTCCGGTGCCGCGATTTGTACCGTGCCAACGGCGCTGTGTACCTTGAGGCCGTCCTGCGCAACATCGACTTCGCCGCGTGGGTCGCGTCGACGCAGGGTCACTTCGAGGAGCGCATCGCCGCAGGCGTCGCTCAGTTCGCAGACGGGCGCGCATTCCTAGCCTATTTGGCGGCTCACCAACGGATCGATGTGGCGTTGGAAGTTGATTTCTGGCAAAGGCATGGTCTGGGAACGTTCGTGCTACAGTACGCCAACGCGTACCAGATCGGACTGGAAGAAGACATCCAGATCGAGAACGCACTCGGCGCCACCAGTTTGGTGCGCATCAAGACTATCCGCAGCACCAACCGCGGCACGCTCTGGACGACGGACTACATGTACGCGGGCTTCGCTGCCGGCTTGAGCATTCCATTTGCCAATTTGAGCCTCGTTCAGAACGCCAGCAACTTCTTTGGTCTCCTGGACACCGACTTACTTGAGCACGTATTCGTCTGCACGCCACTTTCCCCAGCGTTTCAGGCGGTGCACGACCAGATCGGGCCGCTCGCGGCCATCGACGTGCTCTGGGTCCCGGTGCCAACCGCGCTTGCAACGACAGTCCGGGAGTTTCGCGTCATGCTTCGGAGCGCGCCGGAGGCTGCAATCAACGCTATCGGCACCGCAGTGCTGCATCCGACGCCGATGGTGTGGCGAAATGCGTCGCTTCTCTTCTACGGGGGCAACCCCACGTGCGGATTTCTCACCGGCTTTCCTTTTATCCAAGAATCGTTTGATTTCGACGATGCGTGCGCAGAGCCGATCCCTCTCACCATGCGCTGGACGCCATTTTCTGGTCTCTTTGCTGCAGTGATGGGTGCTGCAGTAAATGACACTTCGTGCGACCTTGTTCCCTCTGCCGAGGCGAAGGTCTGCGTCGCAGCGTTAGCCGCGACTCGGGCGGCCGTCTCGTATGTGCCGGCGCTAACTTCCCTGCGCACAGTCTCCATCGACCTCACCCTCGTCTTGCTGCAGTTCGTGAGTGCGAACGGCACCCTGACAATCGAGACGCAAGACCTGTTAGACCCGACTTTTGCCGCCTTCGGGTGGACAGCGCTGTACGAGTGGGCTATGAATGTTCGGGAGGTTGTATCATTCCAAGGAAGCACTGGCAGCTACGTCGTCATGTCGGCACCGTCCACACTGCAAGCCTTACCGCCGTTCGAGGTGTCATCGCACTTCGCCGTCTACATTTGGTACTGCTGCGCCGTCGTGAGCACCGCCCTTACGGGCGTTGCCGTCGTTCTCTTTGCGCTGTGGCTTGCCCACCGCCACCCCGGTAGTCCTTGGTTCTACTTCAACCGCATCGTGAGTGCCACATGGCTGAACCGCTCGCTGCTGCTCGTCCGGGGACTGGGTGCCGTTCTCTGCCTGGCGTCAGCCACGCCCATTCCTGAGACGACCAGCGCCGGCCTGCGCTTCACAACGGCGCCACGCTCGTTCGTCGTGTCAGCGATACTTGCAGGCGAAGCCACGTGGGTTGCTTACGTACTCCACGAGTTTTTGGTGCCCATCACTACGTACCGCACGGCCACGTATGCACCGGTAAGCGCGCTCCTCTCATGGCTTGTACTTTTTGGTATCGACCACGGGGCACCCGTCCTCGCCACCGCGTCCATCGATCGCACGTGCTTTACGCGCAACATGGACCAAATGATCTACTGCTTGAGCGGCACGGTGCGTATCGGCGACTGGTCGCGTACGCTGCTCTTGTTGGGCGTCCAGCTGGCATCGATGGCGGTGGCACTGGCGGTTTGTGTACTTGTCTCCGCTCCTTCTGGCGAGGCGAACGCGGCACGCCCGTCTCTGCTGCTGTCCTCGGCGGCCACGGCTTTTCTTGCACCCGATCAACTGCGCAGCGCGACGATGAACGTCGTGTCGGCGGCCATGTGCGGCATCCTACACGTCCCGCGCCACGGCCTCTTCGACTTAAAGCTTTGGCTGCCGCTATCGACGCAAGATGGCTTCGGCCTGCGTCTGCACGACGTCTCGCTGGCGCCGTCGTGGTGCACGACTGCGACGACCGATGGACGGGCCAAAGCGGCTTCACCGCGGAAACTGGCAGTGCAGCGGCAAGTCGGCTATGTCACGATTCTTGGTGGCCTGACATACATTGTGGCCAGCCTCACGAGCAACGTCGTGTTCCTCGGCGTTGCCCGACAGTTTTTAGCCAACGACTTTGGCTGGTCGGGTTTCAACTCGACCGGCGTCCATGCCTTTGTGGCCAACACGCTCAATCGCCGACTGCTGCTGTCGACGAGCCAAGACGTCGACCTGAGCGCTCTCGAGATCGCCGACGCTGACGTCCTTTACAACGGCACCGTGACGGTCATCGAGTCGAGTGCAGGCGCAGCCAGGCGGCAGCTCATGGTCGCCACCATCGACGACGCCATTCGAGGTTTACGGGATATGGATCCGTGCATGCTGCCGTGGATGGCCACACAGTACTGCTGGCTTGATCTCAACCGCACGTGGGCTCTGGCGTCGACAATGGCGCGCCAAGAGCGGTGCTCACAAACCACAGACAACGGTGCGCTCTACCTCGAAGCACCGCTGCGCAACTGCCGCGACTGGGGTGCGTGGGACTTTTGCTGGGGGGCTGCCTTCGCCTCGGGAGTCGGTAACTACCTCCGCACATCGACGACCGGGCGTGCATGGCTCGCGGCCGTCCGCACCAACTACCTCTCCGTCGCGGCAGAGGGCGAACACTGGCGCCACCGGGGGCTGAGGCGGTTCAATCTACAGTGGCAAAATTATAAGGCAATCGGCTTGATCGACGTCTTCACGATTACATCGGCCCTCGGGTATGAGTCGCCGCTCACACTCACACGGATTCCCGCGACAACCCACATCCACCAGCAGACGTCGCTGCGCATGTACTGGACGTTCGCGTCGGACCTCTGGGCGATAGCCACCAACGCGACGCTCGTCGGCGGCCGCAGCCTCGTGGCATCGAGTCCAGCCTTCGCCTTCGTCAACGTCTCGAGCGCGCAGCTGCTGGCGCAAAACCTGACACTGCCGCTGCCGTTGACGCCCGGGCTTGCTGTGCTGGAGTCTGTTGTCGGCCCCTTCGGTGCGGTTGACCTGCACTACGTGCCATGTCCCTCGGCGGCGATCGCTTTCTACGACGCCTACACCCGGGCGCTCAACGCGCTTTTGCTCTCAGACGCGGCGGCACAGGCAGCCTACTACTCTTTCTCGGCGCGGTCGCGCATGTGCGCCGTGCCCCCTGAGCTCGGCAGTAACGCCACGCTGATGGCCAACGGCGGCAACCTCATGTGCGGCAACGACCTGCCGGTTGAGCCCGCGTACTACGGCCTACTTAGCGGCTTCGGCGCCGAGAACGTCTGCCATGCTCTCTTCCTCGAGACGATCGTGCCGTCGACGAGGCAGTTGATCTTTGCAGTTGTCGGCCACGGCACCACCGACGGCGACACCGGTGGCATCTGCGCCGTCGACGCATGCGCCGGGGCGTCTTGCGCCGCCGACTACGATGCCATTGTTGCCTTTGTCGCTGCTTTTGCGCCAGCGTTCACCGGGCTCAACGCGGCGTCTGCTTTCACTGCAGTGCGCGCCACGGGGGTCCAAGCCATCCAGTACTACACGGCTACTACTGACGCGGCCACGCAACTCTATCGCATCGATTTGCTCACGCCACTGGAGCCGGCGTGGAGTTTTTTTGGTTGGTGCTATGTGTTTGAATGGGTCGTTGGCGCCAGGGAAGTCGTATCGTTCCAAGGCGATGTCGGTGTCGTTACAGCCATGTCGGTGTACACGACGCCGATGCGCGCTAGCCCCAATGCTGTAGAGATCCCTGTGAGCTTCTCTAGTGCCGTGCTCGGCTGCACGGTATACATCACATGGCTGCTCATCAGCGTCGCGGGACTCGTCGGACTATACGCAATCCGCCATAAGGGCCGCCTCGAAGGCGCCAATCTTTTTGAGATTAATCGGATTGCTGGCCATGTGTGGGCCGGGCGCACCTTCCTCTGCGTCCGCAGCATCACGGCCATTTGGATTTTGAATACGGCGCCTCTCGAGCTCGACCTAGTTGGCCGTGTGACCCGCTTGATGTCGCCCCCACGCCCGTGGTACGACACGATCCTTGCGGCCTCCGAGGCCACGTGGCTCGTATATGCGCTCAACGACCTCCTAAGCTGCATCACCCAGCAGTACACGACGTACTACGCCTTCAAGAGCTCTTTAAGCACGTGGTGCATCGTGGTACTCTGGTCGTTCCTGGTGCCTCTGAGCTACTCGGCGCAGCTTCGCCGCACGTGCTCGTATGTGGACATGGACGCCGCGCTCACGTGCGTGAGCGGCACCATCGACATCGGTACAACTCGTGGTGTGGTGGGAGTAGTGGCTGTCGCAGTAGGCTGTATAGCCTTCTGGTACGCCGTTGAGCGTGTGCTGTCGCCGCGGCTGCCTCCCACGAGCGTGCACAGCCTCTTGCTGAGCGCCCACAGCCTCTACATGCTCGACTTTCGCGACTGGTGCGTAGGCGGCGAGTACTTTCTTGACAAGACGTCGGCAGTCATGGCTGGATTGTTGTCTGTCGAATACAACGACTGCCTGTACATCCTCGACATCAAGACATGGCGGGTCTTCATGACGTCCATCCCGCACGAGTTTGCTGCCACGCACCCGTGCTATCACTGGTCGATTCCACTCAGCCGCATTTAACTTCAGCGCAACGCGCCTAAGGCTAGAGTTCGTCGATGGCTCTGTGTCTGGGACGTTGGCAGCGTGTCAGTCACTTGTCAGCGATCAAAGACGTATACGTCTCGGCACCATTTTCAAACCCTGTTCGTTGAGCAGTTCAAGGCTTTTGCGTCGCGACTTAGTAGGTTTGTGTGAACAATGTCTGCTACAAGCTCCGTTTTGAACGCTGGAGAACCGAGGACGCGCCAGCGGCACTCTGGCGGCCGCGCACTTCGCATGGCAGACACATCTGTGATTGCCATGGGCTGTGCACCTCGCAACGAGTCCATCGGTGGAGTTGATGGCACCGTGAACATCTCGCGTGACTTTATCCATCATATCATGACCTTGAGATTAGTAGTAACTATAGATCGCACGTTGACTTGCTCATAACTTGCTTGGATCAAGTATCCAAATGCCACATTGTCGTCGTCTGGCATATCGAAATCTTAAACAAGACCCAGAATCGAATGGAAGTTCCAAAAATTAGCTCGTTTGAAGTCGTGTTCTCGCGCTAAACAATTCTCAACAATATGCAAAATGTAGAGCCTGCGCCAGCACGGCTAGCAGGACTTCGCGACGGATGTGGAAGCGTTTGACGGATCAGCTTTGAGTGGCTGTCCAGTCTTGACACCGAGCACTGCTGGTGCCGTGGCGTTGAGGTCGACCTGCATGCGCTCGGCCCACTGGAGAAGGTTAGGAGGCGCATACATCATCGTCGGGTCCTGCAGACGTTGCAGCACAGTAGCATCAATTGTTTCGTTGAGCGAGTTGGCGGCACCAATAGGGCGGTAGTGGCGTCGCCCAAACTGCATAATCTGGTACATGAGGGTCATGGACGGATCAATCTGTGCGGCGTGGCGAACGGCCTCCTCTCCGTCAAGCTCGAGGTTGGAATCGCGGCGAAAGTGCAGTCCGTAATCATGCGCGCGGTCGCGGATCCATTTGAGCGGCACTTGACTGAGCTCGTCATTGGTGATCCCGCCGCCAATGTTGCTATGGGCACCCACAAACCAGCGCTGCTCAAGCCAGTCGTAGCCAGCATCGGTAGCGGTGCGCCCGTCGTTGTTGTCGTCGTCAGCCACATCTTCCCAGACAGCAGCACGGAACGCATACCGGTGCTCGTCTATCGCCAGGGCATGGCACATGTGCTCAATGAGCTGACCATTTTGGCCGTCCTTTTGAAGGAGACTCCAGTCTGCGGCAACAACATCGAAGACGCCGACGAACTTGATGTTGACCTCCTTGCAATACTGCAACATCCACTTCCCCTCCACGTCGTCGGCTGGGATAGCTCCACCAGCTGCGACGAGCGCTTTGAGCTGGTGGAGGCTCAGGGCAGCTCCTTGCTTGGAGAGAGTCTTCTCGTACCGCGTCCAGAGCTGCGTGATGTGCATGGGGCTGTTGGGCTTCATTAGGCCAATGGACCCAAGCATGCCAAGAAGCGCGCGAACTTCGAAGCCGCCGCGGCTAAAGCCGAAGAGGAAAATCTCGTCGCCGTCGTTGTAGTGCTCGACGAGCCACAAGTAGGCGTTCCGGATGATGTCGGTCATGCCATACGCAAAGGCGCCGCCAATGACCCACGTGCCGACCGAGTTACCGACGCCCACAAAGTACTTTCGGATCTGGTGCACGTGGTTGAACGTTCCTTCAGCCATCTGCATGTAAAGCCGCCAAACGTTCGTCTGCGTTTGCTTTTCGTTCCACGTGCCATCGAGAAAGATGCCGATGCGCTTCGGTACGGCTGTGACGGAACCCCGGGGCGGACTCGACATGATAGCTGCGCTTCAAATTGAACAATGGCGCTGGTGCAGCACTTCATTTGCGCAGAGATTTGGCTTGGCTGTGCTTGACCCATATATGATAGCCGCGGCATAACGAACGGCTCGCCATACAGTGTACGTTGTGAGCCAAGCACGAGATGGCTGATATTCGAAACCCGGTAGCTCCGCTGCTGATGCAATTGCTTTGGCAAGAATCGCATGGCTGCGAACCTGCAGGTATTGTCTGTTGAAACTTGGACAAGGTCGGCCGCTCGTGGCCGTCCGAATTGAACCAGCTGGTTGCCTTTTGTTACGTCGAGGGTGGGACAACATTGAGTTACGTGACACTGTCGAGTCGGCGTCTTCGTGCATCGCTTTGGAGGGCGTCAGTCAGGGCGACGACCGAAAGCAACGATGGCGTCAGCCAAAGCGATCTCATCGATCACCTTGGCTTCTTGTTCCCGTTCCGCCGAGACTCGAGCTCAGGTGCTGGCATGCTAACATCGTTCCAAAAACTACATTGTACAAAGGTTCACTGGACTCCAGTCGATTCCAGCGATCGTCATACTCAAGGATATTACACCGACGGCGATCTGATCGACGGATGGGACCGCGGATCGAGTGCCATTTCAACTTCGACTACCCGACGCCCACCCGATGTCCCAACCCGTCAAGGCCGTGCCCAAGAAGATCGGGCTCTTCCTCGACGGTACCTGGAATGAGAAGACTTCCCAGACAAACGTGTGGAACCTCTACATGCAAATGGCGGACTCGAGCTTTGGCCACGTGCACCAAGTGCGCAAGTATTTTGTGGGCGTCGGCACGGGTGTTGGTGAACGCATCATCGGCGGTCTCTTCACGTACGGTATGACCGACATCATCCGCAACGCGTACCTGTGGCTCGTGGAGCACTACAATGCCGGCGATGAGATCTTCGTCTTCGGCTTTAGCCGCGGCGCTTGGGAGGTCCGCGCGCTCCTCGGCATGATTGGCAGCGTCGGGTTGATGCAGCCCAACAGCCCGCTCCACGTAACGCAACTCTGGCGGCGCTTCGAGCGCTGCAATCTACCGCCGACAGACCCGGAGGCCGCGCTTAGTCTTCACCAGCTCGCGGTGCGGGCAGCGGCGGGCAGCGCCATTACGGACAACGAAGACAAGTGGATGCTCAAGCATTGCAAGGAGATCACCATCGCGTTCGTGGGCTTGTTCGATGTTGTGTCGGCGGAGCGCCATGAGTTCATGCATAAAGACGGAGCTGACGGGAGACTCGTGGCGCGGGTATGCCACGCCATGGCTATCGACGAACACCGGGCCGCCTTCCAGGTCGAGCACTGCGAAGACAACCACGGCGACGACAACAATGCCCACCGTGATCACGCACTCATGGGCTTCGATTGGACGGAGCAGCGTTGGTTTGTCGGCTCCCACTGCAACGTCGGCGGCAGCATCCCGTTCGACGAACTGCACCGGCTACCGCTGAAATGGATCCGCGACTGCGCCGAGCGGGCGGGGCTGGCCTTTCGCCACGACTCGGAACTCGAGCTCGACGGCCAGGAGCACGTGCGCCACTCGGAGCAGATCTACAACTCGATGTCGCTTGCGTTCAAGATTGTGCAGCTCGGGCGGAAGCACTTGCGGCCGATCGGCGCCGCCGGCTCCCTCAACGAGACCATCGATGCGTCAGTGGTGGAGCGCTACCAGGACACGACAATGAACTACAAACCCGCAAACTTGGAAGCTTGGGCAGCAGCCACAGGCGTGGACTTGCACACGGTCACCCCGGCAGTGCTGAACGTGGCGACCGGAGCTCCTCTCGTCGTCAAGGGCACCGTTGCCGCCCTCGGGTAGCAAGGAAGGAAGACGTTAAATGTGTGACTTCAGTACTCGTCATTACTGTTGGTCTTGAAGTTGGCAGCGCAGGAATCGTTTATGGTAGTCAGCCGAAGGGGGACGTATGCGTAACCGGAAATGAGGAGCAAAGTCGCGAACTGCGAGGCTTTGGATGATCGTTAACTCTTCGTTTCGTGACGTCGGACGTGGTCGGCAACGTGAGGCAATCGCTCCGACTCACAACCAGCAACGAACTATATGCATGCAGAGGTGGTTGTCATTAAGAGGCCTCGACACGAGCCTAGAGCTTAGAGCGTGACACGGCAGCGACGGCGGCAGCGAACGACTTGGCCATCTTTTCGACAGCCCAGTCAGGCATTTCAGCCGTCACGGGCAAGTACACCAAGCTACGATTCCCAATGAGCCCCGTTGCGACGGTTGCAATGTACTTCTGCATGATGGCCTTGGAGTTGACGGGGTCAAAGGTCGAGTCCGTGGGGCTACAAGCTTACGTCAGAGAGACCTCCCCGATGGGACTCGTACTGCGGCACAAAGGCAAGCTGCGTGGCGCCCGACGTCACGTCAAAGCCCTAGCAGCCGGTGAGCATTTTCCTATAGCCCCGAGCTCGGTACGTCTTGAATCATAAGCGCGGCAACCTTCTTGGGCGCCGGGCAAACGACGGGGAAAAGCCAGTAGTAGTGGTTGCGGGCCATGTTGCCGGGCACCTGAGTCAGTTAGGGTATATCCTGCAGTCCAAGAGCGTACCGAGGCCTGAGGCACGTCCTTGATGAGGCGCTCGAGGAGTTCGCTCTTCGCCCTGTGAAACGCAGTGAGCGTGCAGGCGACCGCTGACCGACGTACTTGCGCTGCATGACGTAGGCATGGTCATACGTTGAAAGCTTGCGGTAGAGGAGCCCCAGTAGCGGCATGGAGGGGCGCTGGCGGAGCAGCGTGATGAGGTCACCGCCGCTGAAGCCGCGGATCTGCGACGTGATAACCTCGTCGTGGTTGTCTATGGGGGTGTCAGTAGAGGCGATCGACCAGCGCAGTACAGCCGAGCTGGCGGCAGGCCTTGAGGAAGAGGCCAAAGAGAGGGGGCGACGTCATGCCGTGCAGCGCGCTGTACTTGACGAGGCGCTGAAGAAAAAAGGCGCGCGACCGCGGCTCGTAGCGGTCGTTGCGGCGCTTCATGCCGTCGAGGATTTCGGGGTCAAGGACACGGAACATAGCGCCGCCGAAGGCCGTGGACGTCTTGATCGTGCCAAAGCTGAACATGGACACGTCTACCTTGGGATGGCCCTTGTACGACGGGCCGCAATAAGCCTGCGCGCAGTCCTACGTCGGGCCTAAGCGGGTGGGGCACTTGGGAGGAACAGACCTCGACGACGAGCAGGTTGTGGGCCTTGGCAAAGTCCACGACCGGGTCCAAGTTTGTGAGCGTCCCAAAGATGTGTGCGACGAGAATGGCCTTGGTGTTCTATGGGTGTTGGGTGACAATCGAGCGGTAGGGAAGGGAGGCTAGTACGGGGGTGACAGCGGCTGCGAGAGTCTCGGTTTGCATGGAGAGCGTCTTGTCGTCGAGGTCAATGGGCACGGCGACGAGGCCATGGTGGTGAATAACCTTGATCATGTCGGGGATTGTGATGGACGAGCAGATAATCTCGCTGCCCTTGGGGTAGTTCATAGTTTGCAGGAAAACATCAAAGCCCGTGCTATTCATCCCCGATGAGCCATCGAACGCTTCACTCGCAGTCAACGCACCGAACCGAGAGGCACACAAAGCCACGCCCCGACGGATCCCATAGCATCTCAACATCGTTGGTGAGCGACGCGCGTTGGCTGTCGCGCAGGTAGAAGCAGCTCGAAATGCCCGACGCAATGTCGGAGAAGGTGATGTCCAAGCGCTTTCGAGGGAAGATGGCCCATGGCACGCGGCCAGTGTACTCTTCCAGCTTGCCTACGCTACCATGAGCGGCGCTGCCACGGCGCCTGCCACCTACCGAAGGGCTTGAGGGACGCCATCGTTGCAAAAATGGCCGACATTGGTCACGACCCGCCTCATCCGGAATCCGGATAAGCAAGATATTGCCACGCGGATTGGCGAATCCCTTCGATTACGAAGCCAGCACCTTACGTGGGCCAGGCCCACAAGCATAGAAAGTGCAAGATCGCTGCAGTGCTTTCGCCAATGTTCCTCGAAGAACTAGCGACGGCTCCAAGGCGGCATCGCCCTTGTGCCTCAGGTTCGGGGTCGAAAGATGTCGCGCTAGTGGGAGCCATCTGCGGGCTATGAATTGCCTTGGCCCGGATTCAATGTTTCGTATAAGCTAATGGAGCTGGGCTTGGGGTTTCAAATAGGATGCGTTTAGCACAATGCAGGCCACTGCTCGGCAAGCTATATGATGGCTAGTTGCCCGTGGGTTCCACCTCGCACATTAGGAGCTCGAAGTTTTCGCGCGTGAGGTTACTCAGACTGCTTACAGGAGGTGCAACGAATGAGTTTGTCGACGCCGTAAGTAAATCGAAAATTTCCAACGAGACTTCATTCATGTGCTTCAAGATAATCGACTACGTCTCACCCTTGGGCAAGTATGTCATGTAGCGAAAGGTCGTAGTGCCCCACGATTCATAGCCCATGGGCGGAGGTGCCCCTTGAGCCCATTCGGCCAAGAGGACCGTGACGCTGGCTCGGACGGTGAAACCATGACGAGCGAAGAACGGGTGCCCCATCTCGCTTGCATGCACCCATGTCGGCAACTGGTCAGCGAGCCCCCATTGCAACAAAGCGGAGCCGACGCCTCCGCGCTGGTGTGCTGGAGCGATCGTGATGGAAATGAGAATCCGGTGCGGCGACGGCAGCAACTTTGGCACGAGAGACTGGATCCAGTAGGACATGTGCGCGCCCGTGAACTTGCCAACGCCGGCAGGCGTTTTGGGAAAGGCGTCTGAGGTGGGCTCGGGAATGGCGCCTGCCGTGGAGGCCGTGGCCGCCAGGCGCCAGCAGGCCCAGCCCAAAATTTCTCGCGTCGTGGGGTCCACAGCCTTGATGACGACAGTGCCTTCGGCGCCCAGCCAGTACTCGATCGCCGGCAGCATCTCGGCGCGGTGCACGTACGACGCATCAATCGACTTGAGCTGCGTCACGCGTTCCGTTGCAAAGGCGTCCGCATGCACCTGCGCAAGGGCTTGCGCGTCCTCGATCGTCGCGCGCTCCAGCAGTACCATCTTGTTGTGTCTGCCTAGAAAGTGCAATCGGTAATTGCCATCAGCAGGCAACGGAATATTCCCAAAGAATGTTCCGACACTGTAATCAATTTGTGTTGATGTGGAAAACTTATGTTGTTAGTTTGTACACTCATGCAGCACTTTAAGCATGTATATCAGAACTAAGTGTTTAAGTACAAGGCATCGTATCTTCGCATGGAATACAGCGAGAGCTTACACCAAGCGCGCCCTTCCGACTCGAGTTGCACAGGAGCAATCCCAACTTGCCATTTCGTCTTAAGTCTAGTCGAAAACAACGACTAAATATTAGCTAAATACTGCTCGGGCAATCGCGTTGAGTTTGAAGATGTGGTCGAGCGGGGCGTTGGTGCGCTGCAGATACTCTGTAGGAAGCTTCGAAGCCAGGGCAGACGTGCCACCTCTTCGTAGCAGCATGGAAGCTTCGGGTACTGCCTTTAAGCTACTGGTAACGTCGACTAAACGGGGCAATTCCCTTAATGCAGCTTCCTGAAATCGGTTAAAAAGGGATCACCTGGGTGCGTTTTATTGCAATTAACTGGGTGTTTGTATGGCGTCGGTCGAGCGAAAGATATCGGGCGTCAGTTGGCGACGAACATGGAGATCGGGAGTCGTGTCCTCGTCGTGGGTGGCAAGACGGGCATCGTTAGGTTCCTCGGGACGACCGAGTTCGCGCAAGGCGACTGGGTTGGCGTGGAGCTCGATGGGCCTGATGGCAAGAACGATGGCGAAATCAACGGCGTGCGCTACTTTCAATGCGAGCCCAACTACGGGCTCTTCGCGAAGAAGTCGCAAGTGCGCCTAGCACGGGGTGGCAGCACCCCGCCACAGACACAATCGACACCAACAACCTCAGCAACAAGCCGTCTCTTGCAGATGCGCGAAAAGCGTTCGTCGACCTCGTCGCTTGGTGGCAGTGCAGCACCACCGGCACCCGTCGTGAAGAAGACGAGCCCGCGCCTCGCAACGGACGGAACTCGGACAACGCCACTTACGCGACGTTCGAGTCTCACTGTCCCATCGTCCCCTTCCCGGCGGCCACCCGCGCCGGCCCCAATCTCTGTCCCTCCGTCCCCGACCGGATCGACGCGCTCCACACGATCGATCCGTTCCATCGACGACCACGACGCACTTGAGCACGCCCACGACAAGATCGAGAACCTACTCCACGACCTCGAGCATAAGAACGAACGAATTGCAGCCCTCGAAAGTGAGCTTGAGGCGGCCAAGGAGACGCCTGCCACTCTTGATGTTGCCACCCCTACAGATGCAAACGCTGACGCGAAGGCCGAGTACGAAGACAAGATCCGGGATCTGCGAGACGAAGGCATCGCGCTCGCCGCTAAGATGCGCAAGGACTATGAGATCAAAATCACCAAGCTGGAGAAGCAGTGGGAAGACAAGGAGGCAGCGTGGGCCGCTGGGCACGAAAAACAAACGACAGAACTGCACACGGCGCACGCTGAGCTCGTCGCGCTGCGCAGTCGTATGGCGCAGTTCACAGCCGCCGAGCAAAGCCGCACAGACGATGTGGCGCAGGCGCAGGCCAAGGCGGCGGCAGCGGGCCGTAAGGTCACGTCGCTCGAAGCGCAGCTCGCAGAGCTCCACGACACGGTGGAGCTGCTTACGCTTGAGAAGGAGACGCTGGCCATGGACAAGGAGATTGCTGAGGAGCGGCTCGAGGATGCTGAAATGGAGGTCGAGAAGCTCAAACTCGCGGCCGAGATCGCGGCTGACCCAGGCACCCTTCACCTTGACGTGCACTCGACAAGCGTGCACGAAGAGAACGCCAAGTTGCGCACGGCCATCAAGGCGCTGCATGATCGGTACGCGGACGAGAAACTCGAGCTCACCAAGGCGCTCAAGGAAGCTACGCGACAGGCAACCGAGCTTGCGCGCTACCGCGATGAAGTCGAGGTCATCACAGCCAAGATGGCGGCGACCACGCACGAGAACGACGAGCTCAAGGAAATGCTGGACGTCGCGAGCGCTTACGAAGCCATGGTGGAAGCGCTTACTGAAAAGAACCTGGCCCTCGGTGAACGCGTTGCAGACCTCGAGGCGTCGGTGGCATCGCTCGAGGCGCTCAAAGACATGGGCGAAGAGATGGAGCACCAGCACGAAATGCTCGAGAAGGAGCTCCGATCGGAGCTCAAGGCGCTGCGGGCCAAGACCGCGGAGCAGGCAGAGCGCCTGCAAAGCACGCAGGCCTCACTCGACGACAAGGAGCGCACGGTACACCGCTTTCGTGAGCTCGCCCACCGCAACCGCGAGGAGATGGCCGCGCTTCGCGAGAAGCTGCGCCTCGAAGCCGGCGAGCTCGAGTCCATGAAGGACACGACGCACGCAGTGCTCAGCCAGACGCTCAACCTGCGCCAGGCCCTCGCCGCTGCCCGTGCCAGCACCGTGGAGGCAGCGCAGGCCAAGGTGGCCGCCGACGCCGCGCGTGTCGAAGCCACGTGGCTCCGTGCGCTGCTGCCGTCCGCCGTCTTTGGCGACGCCGACGACCGCGCACTTCGAGGACGGCTACTCCTGGCGCGCGTCGACGGCAAGCTGACCGTTGTCCTCGACCACGTGCGAAAAAACTTGGCAAGCCTCACGTCTGAGGTGCTTGCCAACGCTCTCGAGAAAGCTCGGCTCGGTTTCGAGTGGCGGCTCGGCGTCGACATGCTGCGCCTGCGAGTCAACGTCGCCGGCGTTCGCCATGCGCTCGCGACGGCCGCCGACGCGCCATTTCACGCACTGCTGGCGCGGGTCGACGCACCAGCCACGCATACACTGGATACGGCGCTAGACGCGGTGCTTGCGGCGCTTGCCGCCGACGGTGGCCTTGGCGCCGGTAGCGACTCGCACCCGTCGGCCGGTGACCGCCTGAAGGCCACGGCAGCTGACTGGAGTGCTCTCTTCCCCTCGACAGGAGCGCTTTCCGCCGCCGGGGTTGTCAAGATTGCGGCACAAGCGGACGCGGCGACCATCTCCCTGCGCTGCGCCTGCGTCTTTCTTCAAGACGAGCTGCCGCTGGACCTCCGCGGGGCGGTGTGGAACCTGGCGCTGCAGGTGGCACGGCGCGCCGACATCGATCTTGGCAGCAGCGACGACGACGGTGACGACGGCGGCGTCGTGGGTGGCGACGTGCTCACGCAGTTGCGCGCATACGCAGACGAGAGTGGCACACTCGCGACCGAGACGCAGCTGCTGTCGTTTAAGGAGCGGCTGGCTGCGCTGTACAAGACCGTGGCCAAGGGCGGCCTCACAGATGCCTGCGCGCCGACGCCAGGGAAGCGGCGACAGCCCGTGTGGGAGCTCCGGGCCGAGCAGATCCGCGGCGAACTCGCAAACGCGGCGTCGCTGCTGCAAAGCCTCGAGGAGACGACTGAGGTGTGCCACACGCTCCAGAGCCGGCTCAAGGAGCTCGAAAAGAGCGAAAGCCAGTCGCGCGTCATCGTGCAAAAGCTTGAGCACGACGTTGCCCGCCTGACAGAAGCCGTGGCGGTCGAGGCGGCCGCCAGCGCCAAACTCGGTGCCCAGCTCACGCAGGAGCGTGTGCAGTTCGACCAGATGCTCACGGAGCAGAACAAGGAACGCGCTGTGCTCGAGGCGGCGAACCGCCAGCTTCGCAAGCAGATGCGCCGCACCAGCGACCTAGCGGTGCCCAAGACCACCGACGCACCGGCCACTGCCCCAGCGCACGTGCGTGCGCTCGAAGCCGCCCTTGCTTCCATGCACGGCGCCATGCAGCGACTGCGCGAGGACGCGGCGCGCGACCGGCTGCAAGCGGCCACGGCGCCGCTGGCCGCACCGAAGCCACCGACGGCCGTCGCCGCGTGTCTTGCGGATGCCCGTCGCCTCGAGAGCCAGCTTCTTGCGCAGGCGTCGCTGCCGCAACTGTATGCCGTTGGCAGCCCGACGCCGATCGCGGCGACGCCAGCGGTGCCGTTGGCCAAGGCCGTTGCCGAGCTGCGATCGCGGGTGACCGCCACCGCCGTCGCCGAGCAGTGGGGCGACGCCATGGGCGATGCGCTGGCCGCCGACGAAGTTCACTTCGCAGGGCGGAGCATCGACCCAGTGCCACCGCCGACGCCACAGTGCATTGGGCGCCTCCGCGTGCGAAAGGGTGCCGCCGACGTCGTCAAAGTGGTGCTCTCGTCGCGCGAGCTGCGGCTGCTCTCGCAGGCGCTCACATAACCCACAGAGCAGTCAATAGATTCCGTTGCGTGTACCTGCCACTCGTATTTGCCTGGAATTAGGTCCGCCGACACTGCGCGTTGGCCACCGAGGCGGCGGCACGGCTGAGGCGTGAGCCGTGGTCCGAGGGACTGCGCTCGGTCGTCCGCGTCGAAGGGGGCTCGGGATGGGAAGAGAACGTACGCTAGCATTTCAATACATTCCAATGAGATTTAAAAGGCACTGTCTAGTCGAGGTCCATCTTGTCGCCCTCGGCGTCAGCGGCCTCCGTCGGCGCAGGCGGGGCCTCGACCTTGGGCAGAGGCTTGGGCTTGGTGATGATGGGGAGACCCGTGGCGCGCAGCTCCACGATCTTGGCGCGGATAGCGGCGGCCGTCACGACGGGAGCCTGTGTGAGGCTGGCGGCGGCCTGCGCGTTGAGCTGGTCGAAGAGCCACGTCTCGACGGTGGTGGCAGCGTTGCGGAGCGAGTTGCAGTCCTCGTCCGTCCAGTGGGAGTAGGCGTCGTCCGTCGAGTTAGCGAGGCGCTTGTACTCTTCAATGACGGCCTTAAGCTCGTTCGTGGCAACGGGGCGCTCGCCGTGCTCGACGAAACGCGCGTCAATGGGCTGGCAGAGGGCGCGAAGGCCATCGAGCTTGGTCTGGTAGACCGACTTGATCGAGTCGAAGCCCTCGTCCGAGTACAGCCAGTCCTCCATGTCGTTGAGCTGGGTCTCGAGCGTGTCCTTCTCGGCGGCGGCAACGAACTCGGCGTACTTGTCGCTCAGGTGGTTGCGCACGTCGTACACAAACGTCTCGAGCTCGTTGCGCTTGTTGGCCGTCTCCTCGATGATGCGGTCCTGCTGGGCCATGGCGAGTTCCTCCTCCGTGGCCTTGGCGACCTCGGCGGCCGAAAGGCCGTTAACGGCGGGCGTCACCTTGAGCTCAATCTTGCGGAACTTCTTCTTCTTGGGCTCCTCCGTCTTCTCTTCGGCGCCCTCTTCGCCCTCCTTGGGTTCCTCCTCCTTGATCTCGACCATCATCTGGCTCGAGGCCACCTCCACGAGGCCGTGGATGTCGTGCTTGATCTGCACGCGGATGCGCGGCGTCTCGTCCGTCTCGCCAGCCGGGATGCCCGAGATCGTGAACTTGCCGAGCGTCTGGTACGGCGACGGCGGGAGGTACTCGACCGCCGTCTCGTCGTACGCGGCGTCAATCGTGAACGCCTCCGAGCGGCGGAAGGTCACGCGCTTCGTCTTGGGGAAGTCGTCGGCGCGCGTGAAGAGCAGCACCGAGTTGGCGTCGGCGGCGTTGGCAGCCGGGGCCTCGTCCTCATCGGCTTCGTCAGCGGCACCCGCCACGTCCGACGCGCTCTTCTCCCACGACACACGCACAGGGAAGTTGACAATGTCGGCGATGGAGAAGTCCTTCACCTTGAAGAGCGGCGAGAGGATGGCGCACTGAAGGGCGCAGCCACGGGCGACGGCCTCATCAGCGTTGAGCGTCGTCGACAGGCCCATGTTGGGCTTTTCCTTGTCGAGGCCGAGGATGTCGGCAAGCTTGCGCTTGACCGAAGCAACGCGGACACCGCCGCCGACAATCTCGACGCACGAAAGCTTGTCCTTGGTGATACCGGCGTCGGCAAGAGCCTTGACGATGGGGCCCTCGAGGCGGTCGAGGAGGGGCGCGATGAGCGTCTCGAAGTCCTCGAGGTCAAGCTTGGCGTTGTAATCGATCTCTTCTACGAGGCATTCGACAGCCAGCGTCGTGGAATTCACACCCTGCGGTGAGAGGTTCTTCTTGGCCTTCTCGCACGCCGAGAGAAGCTTGATGCGCGACTTGGCGTCGGCAAGAGGATCCTTCTTGTGCTTGGCAAGGAACTTTTCGGCAACATCCTTGGCGATGGCCATGTCGAAGTTGCGGCCGCCGAGGAAGCGGTCGTAGGCGGCCGACTTGACCTGGAGCTTGCCCTGGACGAAGGCCACGACCGACACCGTGTAGCCCGAGTGGCCGATGTCGATGAACATGACGTGTTCGGGCTCCGACTCGTGGAAGAGGTTGCGGAGCGACTTGTAGATACCGTACGAGAGAGCGACAGCCGTGTGTTCGTTCATGAGGCGAAGGCAGTTCATGCCGGCAATCTTCGTCGCGCTAAGCATAGCACGGCGCTGCATGTCCGTGAAGTAGCCGGGGCACGACACGACGCAGTAGGCGGGGTTCACACCGTCGTTAGCGACGGCAGCGATCGACTGCATCTTGTTGAGGAACATAGCAACGACCTGCTCGCACGAGAACGTCGTGGGCGTATCGTTGTAGTTGAGCACAATGCCAACTTGGCCGTTGGGGAGCTCCTCGCACTTGAAGCCGTAGAGCTTGATCTCCTCCTGGACGTCGGCGGCAGCAAACTTGCGGCCAATGAGACGCTTGACATCCGTGGCCGTGTTCTTGAACTGCGTGCGCGCCATGCTCACGGCACCCTCGCCAATGTAGCGCTGCTTGCCCGAGACGCACACCATGTTCCTACACCACACTTCATGAGCCCTCGGTACTTCTCACATCGCCGAGCACGTACGGGTTCTTGCGGTTCGAGTTCTCGTTCAGGATGATGTCAATGCCACCGCGCTTGGCCTGGCCGATGACGCACTCGACGTTACCATAGTCGATACCGATGACCGACATCCTCTTCTTCGTTCGCTGCGGATAAAGGCAAAATGATGTCCAGGGGACCTCCAACCACTGTTAGTCGACGTTTTATTTTGGCCAATCACCGTCGCCATCGCCGAATTGGGCGTCGGGGATTGGTCCGTTGAGTTGCGTTCCAGAAGTTTCCAATGGCTGACGCCACATACGGTTTCACAAGGTATGACTTTCGCCCCGCGCGCCTCGGAGTCTAAATCCACGCTTCTAAAAAGTACCTCATTCAATATCACAACATATTATCTTTCACAGGTTTGTAATTTATTTGTTCAATTCCCTCCCACCAACTCCGTGAAATAAAATGCGACGGGCCATGAGGGGATACAAACATTAAATCAAAATAAAATACTTGACCACAAAGGGACCCAGGTGGCATTATAATTGATTAAAAATAGAATCGTTTGTCCGTGCCGATCTTACGGGGTTGTAACGTGGCATTCGCGGATTCGGTGGGCAGTCGTCGGCGATGGTGGCGCGCGTAGGCCAAGCAGCGGGCGGCGGAGGCAGAGAGCCCGGTGCCGGCGCTAGGAACGGCCGATGAAAGCACGTGCATGGCGGCAGGGAAAGCAGGGGACGGGCGCCGTGCACCCTGGCGCCAGCAAAAGATCAAGCGCAGGAGACATGACGGTACCGTGTACCCGTCACCTGCCCTTGCGTCTCTACTTGAAGTTGGCCGGGGATTCCGTGGTCGGTGCCACGACGCAAGGCGCTGCTGGAAAGTTCTCGAACGACACAAAGGACGTGCATGATACGTGTATTGACAGCCTACAGCTCTGTTTTAAGCTTCTTGACTGCGGGCTCGACCGCGGGCTCCGCGGGGGCCTCTCCGATCTTTGTCAGCGTCGCGTTGCCATCCTTCCGAACCCAGCCGGCGTGGACGAAAAACTCGTAGATTTGACCCGTCTTTGTTGCATCTACACGACTCATGAGCATTGGCATGTCGAGAACGCGGGTTCGCACCGATCTTGACCATGTTAGTTGCCGTCGCGGCATCGAGGTGCCCGAGGCGATAGCTTTCCCGTACTAACACGTCCTTGATGACGAGGTATTGCTTGGGGAGGAGTTGCAGGCGGGTACATAGCTCCTTTTCTTTGGGAGTGAGCAAATGGGCCCCAGGAGCGCCGTCGATGACCCCGGTGGGGTTGCCCTCAGCGTCGCCTTCGCGCTGCAGCCAGCGGCTGTTGCGCTGCCGGTTGCTTGGTGCGCCCCGCGACCCTTCATACAAGTACGACGCACTACACGCCAACCATGAGTTTACGCGCACGCGGCCACGTACTTCTCGCGCGACTTTTGCAGCGCCTGCTCCGTCTCGCGCTTTTTCTTGTCGAGCTCGTACATCTCGGCTTCGGCCATGGTGCGGATGCCCCGCTTGCGGTACTCCTGCAACAGGGCGATCTGCTTCCGTAACCGCATGGCGGCCAGCAGCCCCGCAACGAAGGTGTCGTGGTCTTCCTTGGAGTGGAAGCGCGCAAACGGTCGCACCTGCGCGATGAGCTCGCGTTCTTCCTTGGGTCGTCGGCGCTCGACCTGGCCGTGCAAATGAGTGGAAGGAGAGGCAAAGCGGGCACCTGCTGGTACTTCTTGTAGTCGAGGAGGCCGTGCTCGATGACGAACTTCTTGCGCCGCTCGCGTTCGTCTAGCTTCGCGTTGTAGATCTCAATGACCTTGAGCTTGAGTTCGCGCTCCGTTGGGTGGTCATCCTCGTGGAACTCCATGTCCGCGAGGATGAGCTCGGCGTCGTTGTCGTGCTCGACGTCAAAATCGCGTCGCAGCGGCATATAGCCCGCCAGGGCGCCACCCATCTTCTCTTTCTCTTCCTCGGACGCTGTCGAGGCATTCGCAGACGACTTGGACTTGACGGGCGATTCATCTGCGGTGTGTTTGAGCTTGAGGTATTCGGTCACGTAATGCGCTTCGCACTTCTTGTCGGATTTCGAGCCCACGTGTTCGGCAATGTCTTTCCAGTTACCCATACCGAACATCTCGATGCCTTCAAGCAGCAGGAGCTCCTCATCGGCAGTCCATTCGGCCTCGATGATCGGGTACGCAAGGCAGTCGGAAACACGGTACGAGTGATCCTTCCGATGGCCCGGCGCGCACGGGACATCCTCGACACCAACCGAGAAGCACTCGATGCATAGCACAAGCGGTCCTTTCTCGGGTGTGCACTCAGCACACGAGATGCGAATGAGCCTTGTCAAGTCCCGGGTGCAGTACTGGCAGGTGACCTGCATGGGCAATGTAAGGCTCGTTTCGCTGCCGGCTGGATGCATCTACCTTTTCCTTGGTTTCGCCCATGATTCCAGTAATGATCGCACGGGTGGACCTGCGTGCTGCTTTGAGCTTCCTTAGCTCCCGTCGCGGGCCAAGGCTTACCTCTCGCTCCTTGGACAGGTCCGAAGAAAAACACCGGTTCCGCAAGGCCAAAATCCCACCAATCAAAGGCTACAAATCGTATTAATCGCCAATCGAATCGCACCAAGGTCAAGTGTTTTGGCCAATGTATTTGCTTGGATTATTTTCGCTCAAAGAAGGCAAGGGGTCAGTTTATTGCTACTTATCGACATCAAATCCTCAAAATGAGCAAAAAATTGACTTTATGAAGCTCTTAGGCCAGGCGAAGGCAGCGAATGAGGCGTTTTGGTGCGTCATGGAACGCTGACGACCCTGTTTGGATGGCAAAGCACAAGCTCATGTGCTTTCCGCATGAGCTGGCTACGTTTTTATAAGGCATTCCATCTCGACCGGCATTTCCGTCCCCTATTTAAGCACAAGAGCTCCTAAACGTTTTATGAAGCAGAACTAAGAAATAAACACTTCACAACACGGGTGAGGTCAAGTCCATGGCGACGGATTCATATAAGACATGATGCTATACTCACACAAGTCGTATCGTAGGACTGTGCTTCCGCAAGCATCCAATCCAAAACAACCTATGCTGCCTTGAGTTTAGGTTTCACACACTGCGACGAACATTGACTACCTCTAGTTTGCAGTGTACTAAACCAAGTGTTTAAGAGTTGTCGCTTTTGTTCCATAAATTGCTGCACGTGGAGGTGTATGTGTCAGTTGCAGTGCCAGCATTGTTAGAGGTTCGATACTGAACGAGACTGTTTACATTGACGCTCGTTACTTGTGCTCAACGCATCATTGCTTTGTTGCTTTTAAGTTCATTTTTCACCAAGCGTTTCTGGGAAAACCTTCAATATGTGCATGACAATAATGTGCATCTTCGCCGACGGAGTTTGCATTTCCACCCACTCGACGGCGATTGGCTCGCTCTAAGGCACTGAACCAATCGAATCAGGCGATGATGTTGCGCTTGTGGGCAAACGCACGGGCTCTGTCAACGAAGACGAAGGGCGCGCTGTGGGCGGCAGCGGAGGAGACGCAGTATCTGCACCTGTCGCCTTGTGGCGACTGGTGGGTCGGCAGTAGCTTGTACGCCGCGAAACATTTGTCAAGCGACTACGTTGTGTCACTCCAGCTACCCGTCGGCATCGATGGCACCACCCTCGACTCTCTTCCAGATGAGGCGTTTTGCCGTATGTACGACACGCGCCAGCTTGACCCCTTGGTTTCCATCAGTGATGCGAGTGATTAAAACGCTTTGTTTAATGCACTAAAGAGGCCAAGAGGATGGACCCTCCCTGGTGATGTGGATGCCCGACTCTAATTTTTCGACCACGCTCTTTCATTCTGGCAAATTGAGCTCCACAGGAGCCCAGGGTGTCTTTCACTTTCGATTTCACGCTTTTCAAGGTGCGTGTGTACGCCCAAAGTTTCCTTGCTCTTGCCGCGATTGCAAAGGCAGCTGAAGAAACGTCGGCCTGGGCCACGACCAATGGCAAGCTCGCTGCCTGCGACAACAACAGTGGTGGCGACTGGAACGGCGGCGGCAAGTGGAGCAGGGGCGGCTGGCAAATCTACGATGGCGGCTGGAACAACAGTGGTGGCTCGAACGAGCAATCTCAGCCTGATTTCAATCCTGGCCCTCAGCCTCGTCCCAGTCCTAATCCCTGCCCTCAGCCCAGCCCTGACCCAGTACCTGGCCCGTTCCCAGACGTCAACGCCTACACCTAACGAGTTATCGCGAAATCTGCCAGTTGTGGAGTTGTCGGAAAGTTGAGTCCTCTAATACATGCCACTGCTTTCATCCGATATTCTGTCACTCTACAATTTACGAACGATGTCTCGTCTTTTCTATTCATAAACCAGTAGACCCTATCCCTCCGAAACCGTTGCACTCGAAAGAACTTATCGTTGCATTATGTAAAAACAATATGGGAACATCAGGACAATACGGGGGTTTCCTCCAATGCAAACGGAGGAATCGCGGCGGGGACGGGCATCTTGATTTGGGCCGCCTCCGCCATGCTCAGCACGGCCATCTAAACCACACAACAATCATTCCCCCCGCAACTGTCCAGCTCACCTTGTATTTTGGGTTTTTCTCGATGGCATACGTCTTGACAGGTGCCGCAAATGCCTCCCAGGTCCGCATGCGGCTACCTTTGGTTCGAATCCCGCCATCGAACTCGACGTCATTCGGCCAGCACCGCACGAGCCGGCCTTGGTCGTCCACAGAGAACCCTTTCTTCGAGTCGGACCGGTACACTGGGCCCACATGGCGCTCAAAGAGCGCTGAGAAGGGTGAAAACGGGCTGTCATCGTCCAGAGGCCCAAGGGCGGGACGCACAGTCGCCCTTTTGAGCAAACGATAAACGATCTTGGCGAGGACCCCAAGCGTCAGACGCAACAGCGGCATCAAAACGGGAAAAAGCACATTTGCAAAGAGCATCCACAGCGTCAAAAGCACGAGCAGAAAAAACACGGGAAATGTATCGAGGCGGATCACCTTGAGAAATGCCTTGAGCAGATACTGGTAGATCGTCCGCACGACAGAGCTGGCCTCGGCCATGTTGGCCTGGATAGCCGCCTGAACAATCGCCGTGGGGTCTTCTTGTATCTCCACAGAGCCAATGGATGGCGCGAGGGCGTCAAGCACGACGCGAATGGAGAGCAAATCGGACGGTAGAATGGTCGAGTTGCCAAACATCCACGCCGAAAAGCCAAGGTGCAGCCAAAGCACCCACGGCAGCAGACGCAGCGCAAGAGATCCAAGCGCCTCATCGAAGGCCGTGCGCACACTACAGAGCTTGAGAATTGTGAGCTTGTCCAGCACAAAGTTGAGCCCGAGCGCGATGGCACCAACAGGTAAGAGAACAGGCAGTCCCCCCGAGTACATGAGCGTCACAAAGATGGTGTTCAAGACGACAGGGTAGCGCAGCGCGATGTTGAATGCTGGGCTCGCATAAAGCTCGTTCATTTGCGCCTGAGTGACGGCCGACCGGGACCGCAAACAACGCAGGAGCGGGTAGGTGAAGTACATTGCGACTAATGGGCCGACCTGCGGTCCCACGGCGTTGATGAGCATCGTCATAGTTAGACCAGCGCCGACGCTCGTGTACCAGTTGCGTTCGAAATCCTGGAACTGTCCTGAGAGCAGCGACGACACTAGCGGGACGTAGCCGAGGCTGGCATTGACGATGAGGACGATCACTGCGGTGTTGATCCATTGCGCACAGAAGAGCTTGAGCACGACGGCAGCTGCCTTGTGCGACTCAGAGCTGTGGCGTTCAAACGCCGCAAAGGCATAAAAAATGCCTTGTAGCCCGACGTTGACGGCAATCACCGTGAGAGCCGCTGCAATGAGCAGGCTCGTCTTGGTCAAGTAGGCCGTGATGTAGCTCTGACACGGGGGCAGGTCAGTCCAGAGCTTCTTGGGACCGTTGATCACGCCGTCGGTGCGAATCGACGCCGCCAGCAGCGGGGTGCAATAGCACGTGAGGATGGTGGACGCCGCGTAGGACTCGCACTTGGCCGATGCGTTGGTCGACGTCAGCTGCTGGTCCGTCGTAAAACACGGCAGAGTTCCACACGAGTTGATTGTCGTATTGAAACACGGCTCGACGCACCGCGTATAATTTGTTGGCGGGTGGAGGTCATTGTACGGAAGGATGCCGGGTGGGAAGGGCGTAGGTTTCTTGTCCGCAAACTCAATCGCAAACGAGTCGACAGCGCACGTCGCGGATTCGTTCCATACGAGGGTCCCGGGCTCGCCCCATGAGGTCGCCGGGCCTTGGTACACGGCTGCAATCTTGTCGCAGACGTTGGCGATCACAGCGGTGTTAAACTTGCGCTGACTGCTGTTGGCGAGCGAGATGACAGCGCACGAGAGCAAAAGCAGCAAAAACGTGAGTACATTGGTCAACGACCGCCTAGACAACTTGTTCATATTTCTAGGCAGAGCACCAATGCACCGGAGAAATCGGGACGTAGGCGTCGTTTCGAGGTTCTCCCAAATGATGTTGGAAGGCTCGGGCGCAGCTTCGACGACAATCGCGTACGTTTGGCGGAAGCGAAGAGTCGCGGGTTGCCAACGCCGTTTCCACCCCGAAGTGCTTGTGCGGTAGTCTTGCAAGCACCGGCGCCTGCTCTCGGTGTTTTCAAAGACTACGTACGCGCACTCGCACTCCTGGAGCCTACGCCCCAGTTGGTGTACGTCAATCGCTGGTGACCTACCGCTTGAGCCCGTGCTTTTTGAGCGACTTCATTTTTTGCGTCGTCTTGTCCATTTTGGCTTGGAGCCGGGCAAGAGACAGCTCGGCGGCAGTGAGTTTCTTGGCATACTTTGTCTACTCGAAGAGTCTCAGTGCGTGCCGGCAGGCGCAACAGCGCACCGGGTTTTGACGATACGCCGCGATGACGTCGTTGAGGCCGGCGATCTGCTTTGTAAGAGACTCAAGCGAGAGAAAGTGGCGAAGAAAGCCTCCCGTGGGACGGGCGATGCTCACTTGGGCTACCCACTTGCCCATGTACAGCGCACTGCCATCCACATGATCCACGTTGGCGACGGTGGCGACATTCCCCGGCACCTACCCTCAACTTAAGGCGAGCGCGCGGCTGTGGAGGTACCTTCGTAAGGCGACGAGGAGGGCGGGGCCTGCCAAAACAGCCGAGCCAGAGAGGGTAATGCCGCTCGGGCTTGCTCAGGTCGTAGCGCTCGTTGAAGTGCGCGAGGATTTCCTCCTCTGTTGCGTCCCGAGGGAGACCCTTGACGCGCACAGCATATTTGGCCGGGGTGCTGTTTTCGACGGCATCTTGTCGGACCGCTCGGCGCGAGAGGTATCCAAAGATACCAATGAAGCACCAGAAGACGATCGACGCCGCACAGTCGCAACCGCTGATGATGTACGACCTATGAACATTTTGATGGCTCAGGGTTGGCAGTATACAAGCGTACGCAACTTTCGGGTCTTCGGTGAGCGGCGTTGAAATCGTCTCCCCAGTACAGTCGATGGTACCACCATTCGCCATGCATTCGGTGGCAGCGACGGCAGGGTTCACGCCTTGGTTGGCCACGGACAAGTACGTGAGCTTGAGCGGGTCGGCGTTCGCGGCAAGGACGCCATGACCGTAGTAATTGAGCACTAGCAAGCAGCATGGAACTGAGCGGCTAATGAAGCCACGATAATACCGGCTCCGGGTATGGCACAAATCGACATGATGACGAGCACAATCGCCGAGTACTTGATCAGCATGAAGTAGAGTTGGATGCCGATGCCAAGTTCTCCAATGTCCTGCATCGTCGTCCGGGAGAAGGCTTTTCCGTTTCCAAGTCGCTCTGATAGCCCAAGTGCCTTGGCCTTGCGAACCATGTCCTTGCGCGAAGGAGTGTCCACAGACTTGTAGATCGCTGGCGCATCATTCTCCGCTGGCGCCACTTTGGCCATTTTTAAAATAAAGTACACGGGAGCTAAATGGAGCAGCGCAGTTTCAACTGATGGAGTCGTTCATTCTCCGTTGAGCCGGCGTCTGCCGCCAGATTTGCCCTGCTGACAACGCACTCGACACATAAACAATCGTCCTCCGAACCGACAGCATTACATGTCTATCACATCATTCGGGTTCATCAGGATGCGTTGAGATGTTCCAAGGCAACTGTGTGCATGACAGGCCAAGTACAAAGCTGCCAACATAAGTCAGAGCGGGTAAACGACGCCGCCGTCCACGTTGAGCAAACGCGTGGATCCTTCATAAGACATCTTGTATTCTGGCCTCGCAGTACACCCTCGACGCCGAAATGTCGACCGTGGTGGTCATTGGCGAAGATGAGATTGCAGTTGGCAACGCCAATGTCCTTGCGACCATGGAGGAGTTTGCCGCAGCGCGCTTGTGGCCATGCTTGAGGCCCGCAGCCGCCCATATTTCCGCCACAAAGGTACAGATATTGTGCATTGGAACTTGTTCGGTTGTACATTATCGTGGCGGGTTGTGTGCCGAATGGCTGTGAACGTGGTTGGCGTATCGTGTCTCTCGAGGGTTTCATTTACCAAGATCAGTATTGCCGGCAACAATGCATTCGAGGATAAACCCTCCTTATAGCGATCCTATTCACAAACATCATCGCGTGAGCTTTCCTCGTTCCATCCGTGGAATTGATCGAACGCCACCTCGTACATGTCATTTGTCTTCGAGTGCATTGCAAGCGCATGAGATGCACCTGCATGTACATCCGTCGGAATAACCCCGAGAACAAAGCTTGTACAGCCGGCCTTCACCGCTCGCAACACCCCAACCACAAACTCACGTCGCTGGGCTGATGGTGCCTCTTTGCCATGAACATTCGTCGCGTGTGAACCGACCAGAACGACCTGCAAAGTGACAAAGCTCGACAGTCGCTCCAGCTTTTCACATCTTAAGAGTCGAACACTGTCTATTAACGTTAATAAGCTTTGTTGCTGCTTGATGCGAGATACCGACCGTATCACGGACGGTCGCAACTCCACTGCGCGTAGCGCGGGAAGCGATGGCGCGTATTCAACCCTGACGCAACTGGCATCGTTGAGGCGGCATACACCCGAAGGAAGTCGCTTGCTTCACAGGCAACCCAACACCGCGGACTCGAAGTAGTTCCTGACGCGGTGGCTGTTCCATTATGTCAATATCCAACCATTGTAGCTCCACGCGAGGCGAAGCTATTGTCCCCGAGCCTGTCTTGGCCCAGATCGCCGATCCACCAATCGCTCTACCATAGCTAACGCCCAATGCATAAACACAAACGTTCGTGTTGGAGTTTCCTAACCTGCCTACCACTGAACGACGTTGGTGCGCTTGCATCCGTGGGCCGCGAGCGTGGCCACGAGCTCGCTGCGGGGCACCGTGAACTCCTCCTTGGTTGCAAGCACCTTGACATTGACGTTGCCAGCTGCAATCTCGTCCTCGCCAATGACCACCACGTACGGAATACCGGCGTCGAGTGCGTACTGCAGTTGCTTGACGAACTTGGGGTTTTCGCTCGGAAGGATCTCGGCCGCAATGTTGTTTTGCCAGAGCTCCTTGCACACAGCGAGACGCGCAATGAGAAGGTCCTTGGACGTCTGCGCCACAAGCACCTGCGCCGCCGCCTTGGCCGCCGTCTTGGTGTCTTCGGCGTGCTTCTGCAGCATGCCAAAGATACGCTCGATGCCCATGCTCACACCGACGCACGGGATCTGCGCGTTCGTGGCCGAAAACATGCCCACGAGGTTGTCATAGCGGCCACCGGCGGCAATGCTACCGACCTGGCCGGCGTTCGAGCCCGTGAGTACAAACTCGTAGATGAGCCCGGTGTAGTAGTCGAGACCACGCGCGAGCGAGAGGTCGAACGACACGTAGTCGAGCACGCCCATGGCATCGAGGTAGTTGAAGAGCAGAGCCAGCTCCTTCATGGCCTCGGCAGCCGGTGCGTTCGTGCCAAAGCGCTTCTCGGCCAGGAGCTTGGCGTGGAGCTCACGGGGCGAGCCGACCTGCGTGACGAAGGCCTGAATGCGGTCAGCGACCTCGGGCGCCACGTCCTTCTCGTCAACCATCTCAGCACGGACAGTTTCCCACGTCTCCTTGTCAAGCTTGTCAATGGCGCTGCATGTGGTGCGGATCTTGTCGGCCGGGACACCGCAGAGATCGAGAATCGCGTCGAGGAGTTTGCGGTGGCTGAGCTTGATCTTGAACGAGCCGAGCTCCGGGAATTCCTTAAGCACTTCGATGCCGATCGAGATCACTTCGGCATCCGCAAGCATAAGCGGGTACGTGCCAGCAATGTCAAAGTCGCACTGGTAGAACTCGCGGAACCGACCGCGGGCCATTTGCGGGTTGTCGCGCCGGTACACGCGGGCAATGGCATAGCGCTTGATGTTTCCCGGGCTGTGGAGAGCCATGTACCGAGCAAACGGCACCGTGAGATCGTAGCGCAGCGCAAGAAGCTCACCGCCCTGGTCCGCAAGGTCGTAGATGAGCTTCGAGTCCTCGCCGTACTTGCCCGTGAGCGTCTCCTTGAGCTCAAACACGGGCGTCTCGATCTCGACGCCAGCGTGGCGCTTGAAGACGGCGCGGATTTTGTGGAAGATCTCTTCGCGAAGCTGCATTTGATGCGGCTTGAAGTCCTGCGCACCCTTGGCAATCTTGGGTTCACGACGCTGGCCACCCGACTTGGCCCCCAGGCGCGCAAAGAGCTCCTCGAGCAGGCTGTGGAGGCTCGCGGGGCGGAAGTCAAACGGTACGAGGGCCGTCGAGCCGACAGCAGCGAAGTGCGCGCGGAGTTCCGTCGTGCCGGCGCCGTAGCGCAGCTCATCCTTGGCCGCCTTCTTCGATTGCTTTTCCTTGGCCTTTTCGGCCTTGAGGCGGCGCTTCTCCAGGATCTTGTTGCGCTGCGCCTCGGGCATGGCCGCGAGCTTGGCGTCTTCCTTGGCCTCAGCCTCGGCCAGCGCCTGCATGGCGGCAGCCGACATCGTCGGGCCCTTGGCCTTCTCGGCTTGCTTGGCGAGGGCAGCATCAGCATCGGCAAGGCCCTGGAGCGACACCTGAAGTTCGTGCTCGAGGACGCCGATGGTCGCTTGCAAAAGCTCGAAGGTCGAGAGCTGCGAGCGCTCGTTGAAGACAACAGGCGCCAGCGCCGTGTGCATGAGCAGAGAGAGGCGGTCCGTGGCGCCCTGGGCGAGCGACTGGAGGGCGACCTGCACCATCGAGAGCGACGTCTTGAGCAACTCGGGGTGGAATGCGCCGATGCCGTCGCGGGTCGTCGAGTACAAGCCGTTCTCAACGGCGTTGAGCTCGACTTCGATGGCCTTGGCCGCCTGGGCGATCGTGTCCCGCGCCGGGCCGTGGTATTGCGGGATGCAGCGGATGGCGTCCGGGTCCTGGCTGTCCGTGTGCGCGTTCGTAGCCTTGGAGCCGTCAAGCATGGCGCGGAGGTGCGTGGCCGACGTGATAATGCCGCGGTGCGGCCGGGCCGAGTCGTGGAACTCGACGTTAAAAGGTGCGGTTTGAGCCTGACGCACCTCGCAGGTCAAGGCGGCGACAGCGTCGGCGATCGGCAAAAGGCCCTTGGCACCGGCGACAGTCGCGGCCACGATCGCCTCGAGCGTCGCATTGCCCTGCGCAAAGGTTGCGACTTCGATGGGCGCGAGCGCCGCCGGGAACGTCTTGACAACATCCGCAATGGCCATAATGGCCTTGCCGTCAGGGCCAAAGACGCTGCCGCGACCGGCGCACACATCGAGGAGCACAAGCGCCGCGGCGTCGACAGCTTCGGACGACGAAAGAGGCAGCACGGGAACCAAGTCGTCGTTGAGCAAGTTGACGAGAAACTCGGCAATCGCAAGGGCAGCTGACGATCGCAGCTCGCTGTGCTTCAAAATGTAGTTGATGCGCGCAACAAGCAGTGCGCGGGCAATACCCTTAGGCAACGACGTGGCTGCCGTCACAGGCGTCGGCAGCGGCACGGCCTTGGCGGCAATAGCCGCCGGCAGCTCAATGGGGGCAAACGGCTCGATGGCCACCTTGGCGCCGCAAAACGCGATGGAACTGAGCTCCTCGAGGCTGAGCTTCTTGGTGCTAAGCGTGACCTTGTTGGCCATGATGATGCAAGTCCAAATCTGAACTCCAATCGTGGCCGTGGCTGGATCGGCCTCGTTTTATTTAATTCGATTTGATATTTGTATACTGTAGTACTCTAGGCAAATTAAAATATTGCCAACATTCATGAACTATCCGGATTTCCACTCGTGGCAGCTAATTGCACCCAACGCGCCATGCCACAAGCCAGCGATGACCACAAGGAGCGATCCACAACGGAACCGTCTGCGGGTCTGCGGGGACAGGTGCCGCCTGCCGTTCCTCGACATGGAAGCTGCCAGTAAGAGGCTGCGATCGATTGGGCGCCAGAAGCGACAAGGGACGGCCACACCCACCACAGGAACTTTCACCTGCGAATGGCCATTGGGTGCAAATCGACATTCGATGCCAATGAAAAGTTGGTGATGGAAGTGGACGGCGACAATGCTTCAACGCCAATCGGCGTCAGCGGGTTTCCACAAGCTTCTCTTGGCGCATTCATGCACTTGCCGGGCGATCCATTGGGCCTTTGAACGCCGCATCAGTGAATCTCCTGGCGGGCGATACCTCCGACGCAAAAACGTTAAGTGACATGCTGGTAGTGCGCCTCAACGGAGCCCAGCCATCAACAACCAGCAACGCAGCAGACACCGCCAACATCAGTTCCACACGTGCGCTCCTGTCTTCGCCGGTGTCAGCTTGGCGTGGCTCCTTGGGTGTGCTCCATGGTGCACTGTGACGGGCCAGCAGCGTGGATCTAGCCTTGTCCATTCCGGATGCACTGGCCGGATGTAATCCGGATGTCTACTTGTCCGGATAACACTATTGTCCTTAACGGCAATGGTGTTGGTTGCAGCCGTGTGGTCGCATTTAGTGTCGTGCACTCGCGTCCCATCCGAAGATGGCAGGCATTTCGGTCGGCGCGAGCCTTGGCGTTGGTGGCGGTGGTTCGTCGCGAACGGTGCGCGCGGCTTCGGTCGCTGACGATCGCTGGTCCACGCGGGACAAGTCGAGCGGCGAGCTGGCGTGGTCACAGGCCAACTTTATGCAGCGCGTCGACTTTCCCGATGTGGACGTCGGGACAGCTTCTTTCATGGTGCCCCACGTGCTAGGTGCGAAGGGCGCCAAGATCTCCGCGGCGTCGCGCGCGTCCAACAGCCGACTTACCTTGCGCTACGGCAAGACCTCGAACGAGAAGAATAACATCGTGATCATTGGCTCGACGCAGCTGCGAGTGGAGCACGGCGCGCGCCTCGCCAAAGAGCTCGTCGACGGCGCCTACAAGGTGGCGCTCGTACATCGCAAGGGCAAGATAACCGAGCACACATCCAAGACGACCGGGCGACCCAGTGCTCCCCGGCCGCGCGCACATAGTCTTCCCGCCACGCCAAAGCCCAAGACTGTCGTGCCCGACATCGTCAGCGACTCGGAAGAAATCTCCGAAGACGAAACCTACTGCGACGAAAAGGAGTCTGCGCCAAGCCAACAACCCCCGGTTGTCGAGATTGTCGACATGACGGCCGACGAACCGGTGAGCCCCAAACGAGAGCCGGAGGCTGTCGTTGCCAAGCCTGAAATGATTTCTATCGGCACAGACACTTCCACAGACACAAAGCCACGTTCGCACCTCTCGGTACCCGGCGTCCTAACACCGCTCTCTGCTATAGCGCTGTCGCGGTATCAAGCAAGCCTCCACCATCTTCAAACGGCCATCGACCACGCCATGCAGAGCAACGAGGCGTGCGCGCACGCCGAGCGCAAACGTCTGCAACGCAATGTTGCAGCCTCGCGCCACAAACTTGCCGCCCTACGCAATGTGCGTACATGGCACCAGGTGCAGTTTCGATATCCCCAGCTGGCCGCGCCGAAGCTGGGATCGCTGCGCAAGCAGTCGGCGGCCGCCTTGCGGCAGCGTGTCTGCCAGACCACCCCAGACGACGCAATGACGCCTCTGCCGGGTTTCTTGGCGCCATTTCTTGCCAACCCCAAGTACCAGGCGCAGTGGAGCATCCTCCAACGCTGCGTGCCGTCGTACGTACCGTATACGTTCTTCCTGCCGTTGTCAATGGAAGCGTTGCCCATGCACGCGCTGCGGGCGCACAAGGTGACATCCCGCGCACAGTACGTGGCCCAGTACAACGTGCTGGCGACGTCTCTGCGCGGCCCAGCGGCGCTTGACCTCGAGTACCTTGTCCAGCTGTGCTGTGTCCTGCGGCAGTTGGTGGCAGATCGGCTTGTGGACGACGAGTGGGCGCGACGCGGCTACGTGGAGCCGCTGACGGCGGCGGCCGACGACCTCTTTGGGCGTCACACCACGTGGAAGCTGCAGGTAAACCAGCGCATTTGCCGGCGCACCGCGCTGCACCCGATCGTGCAGCCGCTGCTTGTGGACACGTGCGCGTCCTATCCGTTTCTATGGAGCGTCTTGTCGACGTGGACAACGGAAGAGCGGCTTGAGTGGAAGACGCCGCTTGAAGACGCGAGCGGCGCGCTCGAAACGGTGCGCACCGTTCTCAAGACCAACGTCGCCAAGCTCGAGCTTGCGGCGCTGTTGCAGTACGAACGTCGTGTTCACGACCGCGTCCACGACCTGCTGCAGCTGCTTTCGCGCAACATGCTGCGCCGGTGGCAACATCTCTTCACGGTGCATCCGGAGCTCACGCTCATCGGGTGGTGGGAAAAAGACGGCCGTCAGCACTGGCTCGACGACTGCGCGCTGCCGCTCCCCCGGGCACCTGCCGCCGACGATGACGGGGACGCCGACGCCGACGACGACGTCGTGGACGTGACACCCGTTGCGAGCATCTCGACGCTCGCGGGTCTCAATCACCTGCTCGCCAAGTGCCACGCGCTCCAACACATGCCGTGACTCTCTGTAACATGTTCCCTCTTCATGGTCCTCGTCGTTCTGCGCCGTCGGTGGACCTTGCGTCCGCTGCTGACCACCACCGCGGCCTCAGCCCTTTTCCTATCGCAGTTTGCCGTCGGGCGGTGCCATATTTGAGCCAGCGACGTCGGTTGGGCGCCTGGCCGTTGCTTGCCATGTGTACAAGGCGTCGTGATCAGACACCGTTGGGTAGTAACTAGAATCCAGTCATGGGCAGCGTTGGGTGCGGGACTTTGTGTTAGCGTCTCGCGTGATCTTGGATCTGGGCTCGTGTTGGCGTTGCCGATAGCGGCGTCTTGCGCCATTCAAGATCCGAAACTCCGACTTGTTCAAGTGCACTGATGCTGCCCTAGATTCAAGTGGCTGTCGTCGTCGGTCGAGGGCATCGGGAAACAACGCGCGTCTGGAACCAGATCCAACTCGATGCTGTTGCCGCCACTGCCCCCCCCGATTGGCACTGGCCCATGCACCAACGCCAACCCAAGGCAGCGTGGGCGGACGCTAGCACCTTCTGTGTCAATGACTGTGAACCTTTGTGCAGCGGCCCGTACGACTTGAGACACCTCGCAAACGCAAACGAAACTTGTTACAGGAATGCACAACGACAGCCTCACTTGGCGTAGCCGATCGACTGGAGAGAGCGCTCAATGTCGCCGAGTACCGCCTCGTTCTCAATGGTGGCCGGCACTGTGTACGGCCGGGAGTCCGCAATCGCTTGGATTGTGCGCCGGACGATCTTGCCCGAGCGGGTCTTGGGCAGCTGGTCCACGATGAGCACGTCCTTAAGACACACAAAGCTGCCGATCTGCTGCCGGACGCGCGCCACAATGGCGGCGGCAACCACCTCCTTGGGCGCGGCCGCATTCGACTTGAGCACTGCAAAGGCCACGGGGATGTGCCCCTTGAGAGCATCCGCGACGCCCACCTACTCAGCTCCTGAGTTTTGGGTGCTCTCGGACGGCGAACGTACCACGGCGCACTCAGCGATGTTGTCGTCCGACTGGACAACTTCCTCGATCGCGCCCGTACAGAGGCGGTGGCCGGCCACGTTGATGATGTCGTCCGTGCGCGACATAATCTACTGCTTATGAGCCACCGACGACCCGCCGGCGTACGTAGACGTAGTTGTCATCGTCGATGTGGCCGGCGTCGCCCGTCGTGTAGTAACCCGGGTGTTCCTCCATGTACTTGGAGACAAACTCGACGTCGTTGTTGAAGAGCGTCGTGAAAGTTCCTGCCCATAGCGTTCAGCCCGCGTCGCGAGTGAGCCATGCCGGTACCTGGCGGAAGCGGGAGGCGCAGAAGGATGCTGCCCTCAGCCACATCGTTCGGGTCGTGCTCGTGAGTCTTATCTTCTGTGGCGTAAAACTTGTCTTGCAACACGACGTCGAAGCCGGGCACGGGCCGGGACGCCGACCCATACTTGATGCCCGGATGAGGACTGCCATCGGCGTTGCTTTGGTCCATGCCCATCATCTGTGAGCACACAGGCCAGCCAATTTCAGTCTGCCACCTGGCACCGCAGTCAATTTGAGAATCGGCGGCTTGAACGCACCAGTTGTCCACAATCGGGAGCTGGAGCTGGTCCGTGAAGAACTGTATCGTCGCCGGGTCGCCGCGTTCGCCAGCCACAAAGAGCGCCCTAGCCAGCGGATGAGCGGATAGGATTTGGGCGACGACTGACTTGAGATGTTTCATCTGCGCTCGGTACTTGTGCAGGAACGTGGCATCGGGGTCTTCCTTGCGGATCGCGCGGAGAGCTGTGGGCGCCGTAAAGAGCGATTTGACGTTGTAGTTGGAGATGACACGCCAAAAGGCGCCAGCGTCCGGTGTTCCCACGGGCTTGCCCTCGTAGATGACAGTCTACAAGTGCATGAGCTCCGGTGCCGACGGCCTCGGTGGCGAACGGCGCAGCCATGGAAGAGAGGCGCATAAACGATGAACGAATGGCCGACGACCCAGCCGAAGTCCGAGGCCGCCCAGTACGTTTCGCCAGGGTTCATGCCCATGAGATGCTGCATAGCCCACTTGAGCGCAACGTTGTGCCCGCCGTTGTCGCGCACGACGCCTTTGGGCTGCGCCCACCAATGAGTCTTTTCACAGCGATACGCCAGAATTTACCTTGCCCGTGGTACCCGACGTGTACAGAATGTACAAAGGGTCCGTGGCTTTGACCGGGACGCAAGCATGGGGCACAGCACCCTCAATGAAGTCGGCCCACGAGATATCGTTCGAACCGAGGTCGTAATGGCGCTTGACGCGTTGGTAGACGACAACACGCTCGGGCGTGTGCGCTGAGAGCTCCAACGCGCCCTTGAGCAACGGCTCGTACTCGATGATACCCTTGGGTTCCAGGCCACAGCTGGCGCTGAGTACAACCTACCACGCAACCTTGATGGCCATAAAGTGCAATGTGGCAAAGTACCTTGGGCTTGGCGTCTTCGATGCGCACTGCAAGCTCCTTGGCGGAGAAGCCACCAAAGACCACCGAGTGGATCGCACCAAGGCGGGCGCACGCAAGCATGGCGACGGCGGTCTCAGGGATCATAGGCATGTAAATGACAACGCGGTCGCCCTTGCCGACACCTTGCCGCGCCAGAGCGCCCGCGAGCGTTGCGACTTGGTCAAGCAGCTCTTTGTACGTGATGGTGCGCTTGGTGCCTGTCATGGGGCTCTCATAGTAGATGGCAGGGGCGTCGCCGCGACCGTTGGCCACGTGCACGTCCAGCGCGTTGTAGCACGTGTTCATTTCGCCATCGGGAAACCACTTGTAGAACGGTGCGTTGGTACGGTCGAGCACCTTGGTGTAAGGTTTGAACCAGTGAATGTCCTTGGCAGCATCGTTCCAAAAGCCTTCGGGGTCTTCGATGCTTCGACGGTACTCGGTGAGATAGTGCTTTTGCGGCGGAGCAGATGAGAACGCAGCCCGCGCACTCATGCGAGGAAGGCTCTTGCGGATGGAAGTAGCGCGTCGGAGGAGCATCGATGCAGGTGGCGTGACCAAGACGCTGGCGATTGAGTTCTGGAGCTAGCGACCCACCAACACCGCCAACTCAGATTTTCCTTCTCAAGGATCTCCTTCCTTCGTACGCAGTACAAGAATCACCTTAAACATACAACAAATATAACGGTACGCTGTACGCCGTACAATGGCGTACAAATAGTAGAAAGGCGTCTGGTCAGTTGATTGCTGAGCTACCAGATATCCAAAACCAGCCGTTCATTTCTCCAGATCTTACGTGCGCAGCGAAGACATGGAGAGCCTTGAGCACGAAGCGCGGTTAATGGACAGGGTGGGGTCAACGCCAGAGTAACCTTTGCATGTGTGCTGCTCGGGGTTGTGCAACTTGAAGTTCGTTTTGTCGTCAAGCTGTCATATGTATTGGTGCACTTTCGCCACGTAGACTCGAGAATACCTACGGCAAATATTTTACAAACCTGGTGAACGGCAATGAACTGGTCGCGTGGACGATGACGCTGAGCAAAGATGGGGTGGTAGGATGATGTGGGGGAAGGATGAGGCCGCCACAGAGGAAAATGCTTTTGGCTGGCAGAGGACTTGCTCGGGACATCGTTGCCGCTGATTTTCAAATGTTGGGTGCCATTCTGCGTTCTGGTCGGACTCATTGCGACCCGATGGCCAGCATCGACGACGGCAAAGGGATGGGCGAGAGCGCGGCGCCGTGATCTGTGGTCGCTCCGACAAGTTGAGGTTCGCAATGGGTTATTTGCATAACAGCTGGTACTCGGTGCTTGCGCAAGCAGCAATTTCGTGATGAGATGCCTGTTCCCTCGCCGACTTCAGGTGCCTCTGGGCGCCTTGTTGCATAACCATGGATTGATTCGAAGGCCAACCTCGAGATGAAGGAATGGAGTATCATCATTGCTGGTACATTCTGATCCGGGGATGTCGTCGGACAATGGCATCGGCTGCCATGACAAGAGCTGGTTGAGCTTGGCAGAATCTTGCCAAGCAATGGATGCTCATTGTCGATGTGTCCTCGGAGGCTTCAAATTCCTCTTCCTTCCCATCATTCTCGACGAATTTACCAAAACTTGTCAATTGTCATTGTCACCGATATTTGTGCTGTGTGTTGACGGCAACCACTTCATGAAATGCACAGCTTCGGAAGGGACCGCACAACATGCAAGGCTGTTGTGTCTGTGTGCATGTATGTCATTGTTTTCCATGACAAAGTTCAACGTGTAGTTTCGCGACGTGGCGAAATCAAATTGGAAAACTAAACAGATTTTCACTCTATTTATTGTACGGCACAACGTTGAAGTTGAAGTGCACATTTACGTGTGCATTTCTTCAAAAAGCGTCCAACCACAGAATACTGCGTAGAGGCTCACAAGAAAGATTCCAAAGCCTTGGGTCACAGCGACGCTGCCTTCGTTCTTGTGACCCAGCAGTAAAAGCGATAGCAGCGCCGTGGCGAGAATACAAAAGCCGATGGCAAGCGTTCCATTGTGGTCTGCGCTCCATATCGCGACGGTGTGGTCCGTCGCCTGGAGACATCCAAGGAAGATCGAGAGACCGCCACCCATGAGCGTATTGAAGATGGGGCCTGCGAGGCAGGCAGCCGCGGCCATTTGCACGTGCCCTTGCTTCACAAGCGCACGGTTGCCGACAAAATCGCCGATTGAGTTACCCCATGCAAGCACCAAGATGCCAAGGGTGCCACTCGAAACCCCGCAGCTCACACCAAGCACGTACATGACAGAGACGATTTCGTGACCGATCACAAAGACCCAAAGGCTCGATAGGAAGAGCGTGAGAAACGCGCGAAGAAGTCGCCAAGCCAGTGACGTCTCCACGCAGAACACATACGTGCCACCAGCGAGGAGTATACCAGCGCCACCCGCAACCGCCCAGCCCAGCGCATGCACTTTGAGGAACCGCGTCGCCACACAGAGGAGGAAAATGGGGATGACAAAAGCGCAGAGAGAGAGCTCGCGGGTCGAGACGCGAGGAGCATCGAGACGGGGTACTGTGAGCTGCCGTAAAACGAGGAACGGCCAAATCGCAAGTATCACGGCCCTTTCCGGGGTACCAGCAACGTCCCAATCCGTGACGTAGCACCAGATAGACCACGGAGTGGCTGTGTCAGTGCTCGCGAGCGACAACTCACAGGCCTGCTCATTCGCGTCGTCGTCAGTTGTAGTGGAGGCCGTGCCGTCGCTATTGCTCGTTGGGGTGTCGATGGCGACGACAGCGTAATCGCGTGGAGCGGAGTCAAGTTTCTCGGTGCCGAGCCGGACGACCACTGGTGCGCGCCGCATACGCACCACAGCACTCGTGTACAAGGCGTACCAAAGCATGGCGATGACTGTCATAGGTACAGAGATGAACCCGACGCGGTACGCCGCGAGGAGGCCAAGGACTGTCGTGAGGTAGAAGCTGACGTCGCGCATGAACGGGGCTTTGCGCAAGTCGAAGCCTCCGGCGAGGTACGCCAGGTGGCCTAGTGTAAAGACCGTCACGACGAGGCCACTGCCGAGTAGTCCGCCAATGCCAAAGCCGCTGTGCGTGTGCACTCCCGAAAACGACGCCACGCAGGAGAAGAGGTCCGGTGCGCCATTGGCGAACGCTAGTAAGGTGGCTCCGGCGACGCCTGGATCCATGCGTGTCGCCTCGGCAATGTATGTGACTGCAGGCACCATGCACTGGTCTGTCGTGTTGCCGACCGCGTAGAAAAGGAGGCACAGGAGCGCGGCGAGGAGCGCTGAGGAAAGGATTGGCGTGGCAGCGAAGGTGCAATAGTGGGCGCTCAGATAGTCCCAACTCGACACGCGCGTGGCGTGGGCACATGCACAGCGGAAGTCGTCAGGGACGTCAACAAAGGACGCGCGACCGCAGTTGTCCGGAAAGACGAAGACGCCCGCCGCCAGCGTCGCGAGGAGCGCAAGCGTCACGGCGCGCATGGGTCGACGTCGAAAAAGGTGGCAGAGGCCGTCTCAGGATGAGTGGCATTACGTACACCATGGTCTCTTCTAAAAACACTTGATGTTTGTAGCGACATACAAATAAACAATATATGTTAGCGTCAGAGCAGCCACGGACAATTGATGGAAAACAAGCCACACGGTGATTTGCAATGAAACATAATCGCAAAAGCGTGGAGGAGAACGTGTAAAGCAAAACCAAGAGTGTAAACACACGGCTTTGGTTGCATTTACGGTAATCGTAACGGTCAGCAGTCAGACGATCACCATAGCTTTCGAACTCGGGATTAGCACTCTTGGTAAACTACCTACTTTGGTGCAAACCTACGTTGGGTATACCAACTTACACCGTGTTTAGAACAAACTTGCCACCGTAGTTGCTACTAGTGAGCGCTTGCATTATTAAATTGAGCAACTGCCACTGCATGCGTACCCCCGGAGACTGGGTATGGTAATACTGCACCACAAAAGCTCAATTGTAGCGTACAAGGCGCGAACCACTGTGCCCGCGCGACCTAGCGCTGGCCAAGGCTACTCATTTATAGGCAAAATTACCTACCGATTTATCGAGTAGCTTATGGGTCAATTGGGCTCCCTGTTGTGAGATTATCGCGACGAATTGTCAGTAAAACCGCAAGAGTAGCTCTAAAGACCCTATGATAGGTCGTAAACGACAGCCACTTTCAAAGGTGCCTAGAATTACTCGTTGTACACTTAGGATAGATTGCATAGAATTGGTGTTAACAAGACCGCATCAGTGAGTGCTGCTCACTACGACGGCTCATGACAAGTAGCGTGATG